>JAKSZT010054183.1:360197-646063 GCA_026826555.1 Tolypeutes matacus
CGCCACAGCGCCGTGGCCTCGGCGGTCCGGGCCGCGCCAGAGCCGGGGAGCAGCGCGCAGGGCGCGGGGGAGCCGGGAGCCGGGGCCGAGCCCGAGCGCCGCGATGCCCGACAGCCACCGCCGGGGAGCCGGGGCCCGCGCCGCGCTGCCCGAGTGGTGATCGCCTCGCAGGCCGGCCACACAGGGCCCGGCGGCCGGCCCGGGGGGCTCGAGGAGCGCGGCCACCCGCCTCGGCGCCCGGAGACTCGGCTCGACTCGACTCTCCCGAGAATGCGCCCGCGTACGACGGGGGCCGGGGCCGCGGCGCTTCCGGCTGTCGAGCGCTGATGGGGGTGCGCCGGAGCCAGGCGGAGTGATGCGGGGGGGCACCTCGCCCGGCACCGAGACCGCCGCAGCCGCCGCAGCCCTCCCCGGAACCGGCGTCGCCCAGGATGGCTGGCCTGAGCCATGGGCCGCGGCGGGGCTAGCGCCGAGCGCCCGACCCTCGCCTCCCGCATCCCGGAGACGGTCCCGCGCGGGGCCCCACATCCCGCGGGCGCTGGTTCCTGAAGACGCCGGCAGCCCCGGCTCTGCCTTCTCCCTGCCCTCCCCTGCCCCGCACTCCTCCCCTTGCTCGCTGTTGTTGTGTGTCAGCACTTGGCTGGAGGCTCCTTGAACTTGCAGGGAGAGTAACTGGCGCTCCCCACGTCGCGCCGGTGCCTCGGTCCCAGCCAGGCCCGCCGCCCGTCCGCTCCTCGGCCTGGCCCGAGCCCGACACGCCGTGCTCAGCGCGGAGCTGGGGACCGCCCGGCCGGCGTCCGGGAGGAGGAGGAGAAGGCAAAGGAAGGGAGCAGACACCCGTCCCGGCGCCCGGGCCTTCGGCCAGAGCTTTTTCCATGTGGAGGCTCTTTCAATGGACGTGTCCCCGCGTGCTTCCTAGACGGTCTGCGGCCTCCTAAAGGTAGAGGACGTGGGCCCCGGCCGGGTGGCGGGGGGCGCGGGACTGGCGCGGGGTCCCGGCCGCGCAGCAGCTGCGCCCCTGCAGGGCCCCGGCTGGGCGGACGCAAACAGCCCCTCCTGGCCCACGTGCGGCCGAGCCCCTGCGGGAGGACCCGGGTCCTGCCGCCACCGGCCACCGTCTAGCCTCGCCCGCCTGGCCCTCACTCTTCAGCCCCTCCTTCCTCCTTTGTCGGCTATTTTGTTGTAGACGTTAACACTTAAATGATTAAAAAAAAAAAAAACGCCAAAAAATGTCAAAGAAACTCTTTAGAACCGGTGGCCCCCGGATTTCACCCGTTAGCTGCCAACCTGTACGCCCTGCCATGGCAATGCCGTCTTCCTTCTCCAACTTTTCCCGGGAGATCGTCCCTCTACGCAGAGCCCATTTGGGAGAGCACTAGAAGTTGGGGTTCCCCCTGTTTCCAGAAATGCGAGGAGGGCAGTACTGATCCAGGACCTCCTTGTATTGCATTTTAAACAGCTGACACGTGAGCTATTGGCTATTAGTCATTTACGTAATCCCAGGAAGATGTATGTGGATCTTGTCTGCCTTAGAGGTGTGCGGGCCCAGGGCGGCCTTCCTGCCAAGCGCGAAGCTGGGTGGGAGGGTCTCAAGTTGCAAGTATCGTTCGGAAGTTGTGGCCTTGAGTTTACAGGGTCTGGAAGTGATAGATGGTGCGTGTGAGTATCAGGAAGTTCTATACAGCGCCTCCGAGGAAGTCACATGCACCGTTTTCGCGTGTTTATATGCCAGCGAGCGCTGTGCAGCGTGTTTGGGTTTATAGAGGGGACGCAGAGTGTCAGACCCAGGGGCGGCTCCCCCTGCGCTTCCTGTCGGCCTAGGTGTCACAGAAAAGAGGTGACAGCCACTGATGACGGGGGAAGGGGCAGAGGCAAAACCCAAATCAGAGCGCGCGTGGATCGAGAGTGAGATGGGAGGGTGAAAGCCGCTGGGCTTAGGAACTGGGGACCCTGCGTGCCTCCCAGACGTCCGAGCTTCAGACCCTCTGACGTAGACCCGTTAGTGCTGCGAGCCAGGTGGGCGCCCTGGAGGAGGCGGTGGGCGGGGGAGCCGCTGGGCGGGGAGCTCGGTGACTCACGTGGGCCCTGTCCGCAGGTCGACCATGGTGGCCGGGACCCGCTGTCTTCTAGCGTTGCTGCTTCCCCAGGTCCTCCTGGGCGGCGCGGCCAGCCTCATCCCCGAGCTGGGCCGGAGGAAGTTCGCGGCGTCTTCAGGCCCCCAGTCGCCGCAGCCCTCGGAAGACGTCCTGAGCGAGTTCGAGCTGCGGCTGCTCGGCATGTTCGGGCTGAAGCAGAGACCCACGCCCAGCAGGGACGCCGTAGTGCCCCCCTACATGCTGGACCTGTACCGCCGGCACTCGCGCCAGCCGGGCGCGCCCGCCCCGGACCACCGGCTGGAGAGGGCGGCCAGCCGCGCCAACACGGTGCGCAGCTTCCACCACGAAGGTGAGGTGCCGCGCGGGGACCAGGCGGCAGAGGCCCCGCACAGCCCCCTTGGGGCAGACTCCAGTCATCCCTGGAGGGGCAGTTTGGCCGGGTAGCAGCCGAGGTTTCCACTCCTGCCTCCGTCGGGTCCTTCCGGAAGCAGGTTTTAAGGCACTGCTTGCGTGCTAGGGAGCCAGGGATTCCCCTTAGTAAATCCGTACCCTTTTTCTGGCTCGTAGCCAGAAGGGCGACTCCTCCCCCAGAAACTGGAGAGAAATCAAGCGAGGGGGAAGATGAGGGCCAAAGGCTTGCCCCCTAGTCAGCTAAACGTGCAAGAATTACATAGGGAGAGAGAGGGGGAGAGAATTGGGATTTCTATTTGGGAGTCCTTGCTCTATAAATCTCTTCTCCTGCCTAAGGCAGGGTTGCGGGCTAGACAGAGCCAAGGGCAGGATTTTCGGAGATAGTATTGAAAAATCAAAGCCCAGGGACTAATTTATAGGTGATTTGGGTCTGGGTTGGAAGATTTTGAATCCCGATCTAGTCCCCTTGGGAGATCAATTCCACAATCAATCTTATTGTTTCCACAATGATTTTCTTGTCTTGTGCTTGAGGCTGAGATAGGCTCAGTGTAAAAACAAGGCTTTAGCAGCCGCTGTCTGTTTTCCTTCCTGTACCTTGAAAAGTGGATTTTTTCTTTTAAGATATGGCATGTGTGTGTGTTTTAAGGTAGGACATTCCTACTTGTTTTATCAGCAAGGCATTTAGTGGATTTGAAATGTCTTAGAGCAGCTCTTGAGATCTGCTGTACCTAAGTTCTTAGAGCAGTTAGTCAAAAACATGTTCCACCTCAATTCTTTTCCTACACTTTTAAATGCCCCTTTGGCTTAATACGTTCTAAGAAGAGCATGGGTTCCTTCAAGTTCTAGAAAAAACACAGACCAAACAGTGGTATTATACTGGTGATTTGGAAGTGAGTTCCCTTTCTTACCTTGCCCTGCCAGGGGAGAGGGGGTAAATTTCAAATGGAAATCTGCACTTGCATGTAAGCAAACCAGAAGTCTCACAGCCAGGCATTTTGTTCCAGTGTGAAGTGTGACCTAACCCCTGTGAGAATCCTGGTTGACAGTTGTCAAAAGCCCCAGAGCCAGTTCACAGAACAAAAGGTCACAGTGCAGGGGACCCTAAGTGGACCATTCATTTTCAAGCCCATTTCTAAGTGAGCTGCTCTCTGCTCGCAGAAATCAGATTGGAAAGGCAGTAAGGTCTCATTCCCCTGCAGAATTCATCCGCTGCAGCAGTTGTCTGTTGTCCGGTGCAGAAATGTTTTCGTTTGTGTGCTTTCTGCCACCATAACCCTGGGATGATTATGGATCCAGCTGATCATGATTAGAATAGTCTTCTGGGTAGAAAAGAACAGCTGTTTCAGCCAGTCAACTGGAAACTTAACATAGAAACCATTTTAAACTTTATTTTTAAGGCCAGGAAGGTTTTGTGTGTCTCATAGCTTGAGAGGAAGCTTGTTTTAAGTCACTTGACATCAGAAACATCGAGTGCATGAGGGCTTTATCAGTGAAGTCTGCATATTCTCATGGAATGAAAATTATTACTCTAGAAATTCCTTGCCCAAAACTACAGGATACAAATTATTCGAAATGTGTTATTTTAACTGAAATAGCATGCTTGAATTTGTAAGTCAGATATTACATCTTTAAAGCTATAACTATTACAGGCACATAGTACATAAGTTACCAACCTGCTTAAAATCAGCTTGCAATAAGTTCAGATCTTAATGCAATTAGATTAGACAGAAAAGCTGTCATTTTACCACATAGAGTGCTTTTTGAGGACTATTTCATTGTTGAGTAACTGTGTTTGGTTTTTATAAACATTTCTGTGCCATGCATCCCACTAAAAATCTTTTAATAAACCATGCTATTACCTGTTTTCTCAAGAGCAGAATTGGGTTTCTACCCCATTAATGGCCATTTATTTGGGAATTCCATCACAAGAATTACCTGTTGGTTTTGTGTGGGGGCATAATCTCGATGGTTTAGTGGAATCACAAACGAGATATGATGGAGTTCTTTCAACCAATGTGAAGAGATTGGGACCGCATGGTAGGCAGTCTGAAACAAAAGTATCGCTTGTACTTTCTCCTGTTGAATTTTGTCTAACTCTTTCTGCGGTTTCTTATGGGGGAGAGTCAAAGCTTTGCTCAGATTTTGTTTTTTCAAAGTCATTAAAAAGTACTTGAGCTACATAGGCCTTTCAAAACGTCTATCGAGAGCAGAAAACCTTCTCCTCCTGGACGGTGTTTTGAGCTTTGCTGCAGTTAGAAACACTTTGAAATTGGGTGACTTCACTGGCCCTGCAAAATGTCTTTAGGCTTTCCTGTTAGACTGACATACAGGACCACGTGCTTGCTCTCCAGACTCTGAAGAGCAGTCTTCTCTTTGCATGGGATAACTGAATTATTTTCTTCTAGGATTAAAGCTTTCAAATATAGTTGAACCTAGTTCCCACAAATGTAATTAACATGAACATATCTGTATAATAGGAAAGTTTAGGAAACAGCCATTGCCCTGTGCAGGAGAGATTGTGCCAACAAATTCCCAGTGCAGCCAGAGGATTTAGACACAGGCCCCTGAAGCGAGCACTTAAGCTGCATGCTTTCCCCTGCCCGGCTGGGATTCCGCAGGCACCCTGAAGTGGGAGAGCTTTCTCCTTGGAGTGCTCATTGGGATTGCATTCTGACACCCAATGAGAATTCCTTGGCACTGCTGTTTCCTGTTGCACCTCTTTTTGAGTGGGTCCCCTATCTTCCCTTTTGACCACTTCTCATTGGGCTAATTTTGTCTTTTTTTAGACTTCTGAGCAGTCAAAAGACAGTGAGAGGGTCTTGATCAGCCCAAAAGTGCTGGTGCGATGGGTAGGCACTGGCCAAGGCGGTGCTGGAGCTGAGTAGTGTGCTTTCCTCTAATTGTCCCTTCCTTTGGTGTCTGCTTTTAAAAGCCTAATTCCTTTTCATCTTGAGTATTTTACTCTTTCCCCTCCCTTATGTATTAATTCTCTAGCAATTATTTTACATTCTAGAAAACTTGTTTATTCTCAGTCACTTTCGTTTTGTTTCAGGGCAGTGCTTTCCAAACTTATGGATATCCCAGACCATCCCCAGGTTTCAATGGATATTTAATGGAGACTTGCAAAATTCTCAAAGCCTGAGAGCTGGTTAGACTGGTGGGAGGGTTAACTAATGGTAATGTCAGTGATTTTCAACACCTGTGCCAGTGGGCCATGCCAATTTACTTTTCTGCTTATTTAGTTTTGTCTTCTGTCCCCACCATTCTCGGGCAATACATTTCTCTCGCTTTGGTTGGGACAGATCTCACCCCACAGTTAATTGTATCACATGTGAATGTGCCGCTAATGGTTTTGACAATAATGAGGTTTTTTTTTTGTTGTTGTTGTTTTTTAATAATGAGTTTTTGACTCCTATGTGTTGGTGCAGTCTGGTGGCTAGAAGCTGGGGAAGTGCAGTAGACTTGAGCTCTCTGTGACCTAAGGCAAGTTACTTAACCTCTCTGAACCTCTCTGAGCTCCAATGGTTTCATTTACAGAATGGAGATAAGAACAGTTCCTCTCTAATCAGTTAACAAATTGAGATAATTCATATGAAGCTGTCAGTGGCAGAACACAAAAAGTATGCAGTAGGTATTAGCTGTCATTGTCACTATGACTTCTTTCTTTTATGTCCTATTCTTCCCTTGTCTCAGGAATAGGAGACCAGAGTGGACAAAGGCTGGCTATCTCCAGGTAAAAGCTGAGAAAGTGCAGGCCCATTGGCTGTTTCCAAGCTAGATGAATAATTGAGTGGGGGTGATTAAGTTTGGACTTCACTTTTAGAGGAGAAAGTTGAATACCATTGTCACCTTACTTTTCTTTACTTTCTCACGTTTTTGCAGACAGCTCCGTCCATTTGGTTAAGAACTTAGAAGCTTATGAACCCTGGTATAAGATAAGCCAGAATCCTCACATCCACTAGCAAGGTCAGCGTATTCAACACCGGATATTTACAGAGTATTACCAAGTACATAAGGGCTCTAAAAGGCATACATTACCTAATGAGGCTAACTTCTCTGTGTTTTCAGAATACCTAGGCTTGCTGAGATAATTTACAGAAGGTTTTTTTTCTTCCTTTAATTTACTTTATTTCAAATCGGCTGGTTTGCTGTTTCTACCCTCAAGAAAAGTTTTGTGGTCCTCCCAGGCAGTTCAGAGACAAAGGGTCATAGGTGCCCTCACCTCAGGCAGTGATTTTCCTGGATTTGGGGGTTTCTGTGAACTCTTAACTTTCCCTGTGACCTGACCTTCAGTCAGGGGTGTGGTCATGAGACCTCTGCTGTCGGGTGGCTAGAGGCCTTCCAGGGGCTAGGTGGACGGAGGGGCAGCTGGGCAGCTGGAGAAAGGTCTTCCGGTTACATTGTTATTTTCTGTTTTCTGCTGCCACTTACCTCCAAGGAGATTTTGAACCACGTGAAAATGCTGTAGGTCAAAGAGGTCAGATCTGGTTGAGCAGGACAATTTTCTATGACTCAACCTTATATTTACTTTTTGAAGGGTTGTTATTCTATGTGATGCCTCTTTTATACTCGTCTTCTTGACTTCATTTACCTAAGCTCATATTCACTGTGGAGATTCTCCCCCCATCCTCTTCCTCTGGCCGTGTGTGTGTGTTTAGAGTTTTCCTTTTTCGGTGTGGACTTGCACTCAGGGTTTTTGTGGCACTGGTGATTTCTCTGGACGCCTTGGTTAATGCAGGGCTTCGGTGGATGCTCTGGATAATTTGTCTCCCCGCCCCCTGAGAAGAAAAGAACATGGGTTTGGTGTGCTGGCCTCAGAGCTGGCAGTGGTCCAGGTGCAGGTCTGGCTCTGGCCTCTTGGTCTGGAGGTGCCTGCAGGCATGCGCGTCACTCCTTTTCTCCAGCAGCCATTGGCTTCTCTGCTGAAAGCACCTTCTGAATGGCAGGAAGGCGAGTCTGAAGGCAGCAGCTGGACAGGATCTTCCATTTTGGAGGTCACTGAAGGAGACCACTGGTTAGAATGGTGGGAGGGTTAACTAATGGTAATGCCTGGCCTGATGTGATGTTGGCTAGCAATGGCATTTAGAATGTGGATGGATCCCGAAAGGTATTTCAAGAGGTAGGGACTATCAGGCCTGAGGGGGGCTCAGGGGGCTGGCTTCTTGACCCACAGTCCCCATGTCCAGGAAGATTGGCGTGCGGAACAGCCTTCTGAGCCGGGTCCCGGGCTGCCCACCCCTGGCCTCAGCTCTTGTCCCATGGCCAACGCTAATGGTTCTACTCAATTTTATATTATTTAACAAAAAAGGACTTAAAGATGTGCTTTTCCGCCAAAACAGCCCCTGGAATCTGCAAAGCATCATGGGCAACCTGGGCATCCAAAAGCGTGGCCCACCAGCCCACAGCCTTGCCAGCGCCTCCTGGGAGCTGGCTGGAAATGCAGAATCTGACCCCATCCCAGGCCTGCTGGACCAGAACCTGCATTTTAAGATTTCAGATTCCTTCCCTGGTTGTTTCATGTTCACATTCAAGTTTGAGAAGTACTGCATTAAAACATGACTCCCTAACGTGGTACAAGCTGGGCCCCGTTGGACCTGAGGCTCCCACGTGGCTTGTGATGATGGCTTTTCCTTTGATGGTGAAGTTTTACACAGGTCATGCCTTTTAGTGAGTGACCTGAAGTGATTCTCCTTTGCTAAAGCATCTGAATTCTGTGAGGACCTTATAGCTCTTTGCCTTTAGGGCAAATACAACCATAAAAGTAAGCAAAACATAGTTTCTATTTAGGAAACTGTGACAGGGAACTGTGGCAAAATAGATTTTAAGACCTTAGGTTGCAGATCCTTCATGAAGCAGGTAACGTTTTTTGACAGTGAAATGGCAAGATGTGGTAAAGCTAGACAAAAATAAGCCCAAACATCTCAAGTTCTAGTGCCTTTTAATATAAATGTGATCATAATGTATCTTTGACCATTTGCAGATTACAGGCATTCACAAGGCTACATTGTGTTTCTTTCTTTGCTTGGAAAAGAGTACTCCTTAAAATAATTTCAGGAATCTTAAATCCGATAAAACTTTTATGTATGGCTCTTTTGAAATAATGCTCTTTTGAAATAATGGTAATAGATGTAGAAAGACTGTTTTGTAATAGACTGAGATGACCCCTTATATCATGAATATTATAGTTTTATTTTTGTAAATCTTCCTTGGTTTTGCGTCCATCCTGCAGTTTATTTATCAGGCAGGTATATGTTTTATTTATGATTTCTTTGAAGAAATATAAAGGAGCTGCACACAGTAGTAGCTAGAGTTATTTTTTTTTCTCTCCAAGATCATCTAAAATGAGATTTCCATTTTTGAGGTCATAAGGAGGTGAGAGAACAGGCAGCAGTTGGGAAGCTCTTTCTCTTGAAATTGTTTAGCTTTAATTACTACAGTGTCTTAGTACCGCCCATACGTTTCCAAAGAAGTGGATCCCTATAAATGCCTTTGTCTCTGGACTTTTGAGTAAAATAGTAGGGTATGCTTTGCAAAATGTCATCGTTGATGTTGAGTTTCAGAGTCTTTAATTAGGAAACTGAAATCTGTATATCGAGATTTGTAAATCATCTAAATTGCAGAGTAATGTTTTAGAATACCGCTTAAGGGATTGGCATAAAAGCCTTTTTTTCCCTTAAAGAAATGCAATAATTTCTGCAAATCCTCACTCATTAGACTTCAGCTAACTACAGTGCTGAAGTTTCTGGTTTTTTTCAAGTCTGCAAATTCCAAAGAAATGCTTCATCATTTCCCCCGTCATTATAGCCACCTGGAAGCAGTGTGCACATATTAGATCAAAAGCATAAGAATAAATTATGAAATTTTGTTTGATGATGTGCATATGACACAAATGTATAGAAAAGGGAGACTCCTTTTATTTTTAAAGGAGAAAATTTTATTTTCCGATTGCAGACTTTTACTTGGGTTAAATCAAACCCTGAAATGAGGTTTAAAAACTCTTCTATATAGTCGGATTGTCATTGCATATCCTAATGAATGATTTTCCTTCTTTCTTTTTTACCTTTTTGTATCATATTAGAATCTTTGGAAGAATTGCCAGAAACCGGTGGAAAAACAGCCCGCCGATTCTTCTTCAATTTAACTTCTATCCCCACTGAGGAGTTTATCACCTCAGCAGAACTTCAGGTTTTTCGGGAACAGATGCAGGAAGCTTTGGAAAGTAACAGCAGTTTCCGTCACCGAATTAATATTTATGAAATTATAAAGCCCGCGTCAGCTAACTCGAAACTCCCAGTGACCCGCCTTTTGGACACCAGGTT
Source organism: Tolypeutes matacus (assembly GCA_026826555.1). Taxonomy (NCBI): domain Eukaryota; kingdom Metazoa; phylum Chordata; class Mammalia; order Cingulata; family Chlamyphoridae; genus Tolypeutes; species Tolypeutes matacus. The sequence goes on from JAKSZT010054183.1 coordinate 370,024, forward strand.
GGTGAATCAGAACGCAAGCAAGTGGGAGAGCTTTGACGTCACGCCCGCTGTGATGCGGTGGACTGCGCAGGGCCACACCAACCACGGCTTCGTGGTGGAAGTGACCCACCTGGAGGAGAACCACAGCATCTCCAGGAGACACGTTAGGATTAGCAGGTCTTTGCACCAGGACGAACACAGCTGGTCACAGATAAGGCCGCTGCTCGTGACTTTTGGCCACGATGGGAAAGGACATCCTCTGCACACGAGAGAGAAGCGCCAAGCCAGACACAAGCAGCGGAAGCGCCTCAAGTCCAGCTGTAAGAGGCACCCTCTATACGTGGACTTCAGTGACGTGGGGTGGAACGACTGGATTGTGGCTCCCCCAGGGTACCACGCCTTTTACTGCCACGGGGAATGCCCTTTTCCCCTGGCCGATCACCTGAACTCCACCAATCACGCCATCGTTCAGACGCTGGTCAATTCCGTGAACTCTCGGATTCCGAAGGCGTGCTGTGTCCCAACGGAACTCAGTGCCATCTCCATGCTGTACCTTGATGAAAACGAAAAGGTGGTATTAAAGAACTACCAGGACATGGTTGTGGAGGGTTGTGGGTGTCGTTAGCACAGCAAAATTAAATATATATATATATATGTATTTTAGAAAAAAGCAAAAAAACAAAACAAAACAAAAAAACACACCAAGTTGACACTTTAATATTTCCCAGTGAAGACTTTATTTATGGAATGGAATAGGAAAAAAAAAAAAACAGCTATTTTGAAAATATATTTATATCTACAAAAAAAAAAAAAGAAGTTGGGAAAGCAAATATTTTAATCAGAGAATTATTCCTTAAAGATTTAAAATGTATTTAGTTGTACATTTTATATGGGTTCAACCCCAGCACATGAAGTATAATGGTCAGATTTATTTTGTATTTATTTACTATTATAACCACTTTTTAGGAAAAATAGCTAATTTGTATTTATATGTAATCAAAAGAAGTATTGGGTTTGTACATACTTTTCCAAAAATTGTAGTTGTTCTCGGTTGTGTGTATTTAAGATGAAAAGTCTACATGGAAGCTTACTCGGGCAAAGTGCCTAGCACATTTGCTTTTTTGCAGCGCTACTGTTAAGGTCACAAGTTCAAGTCCAGGAAAAAAAGTGGATAATCCACTCTGCTGACTTTCAAGATTATTATATTATTCAATTCTCAGGAATGTTGCAGAGTGGTTGTCCAGTTCATGAGAACATACGTCCTCATTAGGTGGACTATTTGGATAAGAACCAGACATGGCTGATCTAATATAGAAACCCCCCCCCTTAATTTGCAGAAAGAATAAAGCAGGGCCGAGAGAAATAATTAGAAAATGGGGAAACTGCAGGAAAGTGAGTGATGGTATGTTGTTCCCCCTCCTAAACTGGTGAGCCCATCAAAGGGGCAATCTGGCCAAAGTGTTAAATAAACATAAGATTTCTTTATGGATTTTGTGGTCCTGAATATTTAAAATTGGTGTCTATTGGCCCTCACCGAGCATTGGAAATCAATTTGCTTTTTGCTTTTACCCTGCCTGGGAGCTCTGTGTGCTCAGATGGACCCAATTATCTAGCTTTGCCCAACACATGGCAAAATTGCGTCCGTCATGTTTTCTACGTGCCCCCCCCCCCCAATCCACTCAGCTTGCTGTTATTTACAGGATTATGTGTGTGAACACATTTCTGCAAATGTCTTTTCAGATAATAGGTATCAGAGCTCTGGCATGTCATTCTGCAAGGTGCAACCTCCACGCGGACACCGTGCGTTTGCACACTGATTGCCTGATGTTTGCATTTTTTGCTTCTGAAGTGATTAATTTCAAAGGGTGGGGGAGAAGGCAAAGGAATGGTTAGAGATTTACAGGCAAGTCGTTTGATAACTCCTCTTTGCACCAGAGGAATTACCAGTGATTTAGAGTTTCATCTGAACCTCTTTCGGGCTGAAAGCTTTAAGAGAAAACCAAAGCTACAAAACGAGCAAAAACTTGGGGAATCCGAGACAAAGTTTTGAGATGAAGTCCCATGCAACAGAGGCCATGGTGCCAAGCAATTAGAAAGGGAGAGTGTCTGAGATCAGCTTCTCTGGGAGCATCTGCCAGTTGGACTGGAGCCCAAACAGAGCGAAGTCAAATTAGGCGCCTCAGAATGAGCACTGCACAGTGGGAGACCATGGAGGTGGTGTGTGGGTGTGTTTGTCAGCCCAGGGGGCCCAGAACTCCCCGCTATTTTACTGGCAGTGTTTTAGTCAGTTTCTAGCCTTTTGTGTCACCTCTGTTCCTATCATGACTGGTGAGACCTAGTTCTAATCTCCTTTCCTAGCCCCTGCTTTGAAATTGGTTTTTAAAAACAGCATAATGGAACAGGCTATAATCAGATCCTTCCCAGGACTTAACTTTCAGTGCCTATGGATGTTGTTAGATTTTGTGGGCAGTGGGTTTAACCCTTGCCTTGAGAGTAGGTAGATGATATTTTAAAATGGGAACCAGTTGTTTACTCCTTCAACTTTTAAAATCTTTCAGCTTCTTTTCCCCCTATACGTAATTGTCTAGATATTTGCAACTTGAGACTCATTCGTTTTAGACCCAACATTGGAGAGCAGGGTTCTTTTTGTCCTCCAGTCATTCCAATCTTGCCATGGAGAAGTCTTAACATCCTAAAAAAGTAGTAATGTTTTCCCAATTCCATATTGGGAAAGCACATGACAGTACAAGAATTTCACCCTCTGGCATTCTACCCATCCATCCATTTGATTCCTCTGCTTCATTAGTTCTGATTTTCTTGGTTAAAATTGTTTTCAATGTTATCAACTTCAAATTTGTTCTTTTGCATTTAATATATATATGTAACATGAGTATCTATGTAATATATATTGTATATGCATGGGTGATGGCGTTTTCAGTGTAATCATTGGGGCCTCTTTGGCCTTCTTGGCACCTCATTTGAGAAACAGAATTTTCTTATACAGTATATACATTTTGGTCTGCATTCTTCATGCGGAGAAAGAATCCTCACTATGACACTGAATCTCTTGAATCTTCTATAGGATCTTTTGCGTTCTTTTAAGAGTTGGCTCCCCCCCCCCCCCGCCAATCAACATGTGGATCTCAAGTAGTAGTTTCACCTTTGGGGGAGTTGCCTTTCAAATTGATGAACTTGTGTCGGCTCTTCTGGAGCTTGTCTCTGGCAGTTCCGCCTCGCTGGTGTGGTCTGAGCTGCATGCCCTCTCCAGCTTGCGCTGTTCCTTTTTTGGCCTTTCAAGTCTGGGAGAGAGAGGGAGGGAGTGGTTGACAGATCTATCTGTACTTCCACTTCTTCACAACTTCTACTCCAATCACAACCTTAAATTTTAACTCAGGCTGAAAAGAGATGATCTACGCATCTCATCTGTGTAGCAAGTCACGTAATCACTAGATAACCTAAGCTTTCCATACTTTTCCCTCTATTTTTGATTGGAAGTGGAGAAATCGTCTGTGCAATTCATAGCGCTTTTTAAAAAATAGCTTGTTTCTATTCTACTGATATGTTAATGTTGACTTGCCAGATGTGTGCACACCATAGCCACCCAGTCCGTTATGTGGCAAAAGGAGGATAGCTTTGCATTAAAAATAAAGTCCAGAATTGGCGTGACGTGAACTGTCAAACACAAAGAAGTCAGAATGCCCTGCACTTCTCCTTCATTTTATTTCTTTGCAGGGGATGAGATGGGCAAAAATGCACATCAGCCTTGTTGGTAAATGGCTTTTCCTCTAACCTCTATACAGCTGACATAAATGACAGCCTTATGGTTTTCTCTGGGACAGTTTTCTGACCATTTCACTGGGAGCAAAGCTCTAGAAGAAGATCCTTAGAATTTAATGAGCAAACAAATCACCAGTGATAACCCAAGGAGGATGAACTTTTAGCAACACAAGGATCCCCTGGAATCGTTCTAATAAAGATTCTGAAGTGAGGCCCAAGCTTCTGCATTAGCAGCAAGTCTTCTCCATCACAACTGCAGAAGGTGGACCAAGCTGAGGCCCTCTCTGGAGAAGCAGCACTTAAAAATTGCTGCACAGGAAGGCATCTGCGTACATTTCACACTATCTGAAACGATGCCCTGCATAGTTTTTTTCAAAGGCATTCTTTTTCCCCCCACAAGATGACTGGCAATTTTGTGTTCTCGCCACCCTCAGACATGAAAACACTTGGTTACTTATCTTGTAAAATCTGCTCGGCCTGCCTGCTTGGGCATGTGTGTAGGCAGCTCAGTCAAATGCATGTCAGTACATCTAGGTGGATGGGGAAGCAGGTGCAAACCCTTAAAAACGTACTTTTAAAAAGGTGAATGCTTAAGTCAGTGCACTGAGTTGATCCTGTATGATCTCGGTGCCAAGCCTCTGAGTTAGAAGTTCTCCCTTTGAAGGCAGCGAGTAGATGTCATATAGCTGAAGCGTTTGTTTATATTAAAAATGATACTTGGTGGTTGTTTTTTTTTTAAGTTCTAAGACAGTTCACCAAAGAATACCATTGAGCCTAGAGGGTGGTAGGAAGCTTCCAAAGCAAGTATTTGGGGTTTGATTTAAGGAATATTGTGATTTTTGATGCTGCATTGGCTTCAAATCAGGTGCTGAAGAGAATGGGCTCAGGCTAGAAAGAAACAAACGGAATTGACTTCCCCCCTGGCGAGGGAGTCCTCAAAGAAATCGCTTTCTGTCTTTATTTAGTGATGGAACTTCTTTTTTTTTTTTTTTTAGCAGAATGTTTTTCGGGGTCATGTGTTGAGCACCCTCATTTTACTTCTTAGGAGCACTTTGAAGATGTCCTATAAGCTTCTCAGAGGTGAATACTTGAAGAAACACTTGACTGAATGGATTCCCAATGCTCCTCCACCTCTTGTCTCCTCAGAATAATTTGACTTGTCCCTGCCTGGAAGCCAAATGCTGAGTGTGGGGCGCCTAATTGTTACTCATTGGGTTTATCCTCTAACTTCTGTGCGGGGTCCCTCAGAGGTTCTTAAGCTGGACAACAGAGCCTGGCAGTAACAGGGCCTGCAGCGCGCCTGTGTCCCCTGCCCCCAGCCCCCACCCGGAGGCCCCGCCAGGAATGCTTTGTTGTTACAGGTCTCTCAGCAAACCACCGACTCGCTTCGGGCTCCACTCGCGAGGCCCAGGTTCGCATCTGGACCGCATTTACACGGGAACCGCTTGGCCACAGCCCTATGAGAGAATAATTATTGAACTATTTTACTGTACGGCTATTTCCAAATTGTTGATTTTTTATTGATTTCAGGAGGCAAGCTAATTGCCCCACGGCAACTTGATGTTAACGTTTAATGAAGATCAGGAAACAGTTTATGAAAAGCTTTTGTATAGTAACTGCAACGTTTCAAGAACTGTTTTATACTTCCTGACAGTGCCGGGCCTAGCTTAATGGTTTGTTTTTATTGCTTAAGAGTGTAAACCTTGCTTGAGCTCCGTGTGTGGAAACTAGACCCTCATCCCACATTACGCATTTTCTTCTTGCTCTTTACTTGCTCCCGACTTCCTCTCCTGCCATCTGCCATCCCTTTCTGCCTATTAATGGCCCGAAAATGCGTTTCTACCTTTGCACACTTAAAATCTTGACACACACGTTCATGAAGTTAAGTGTGTGTACTGTTTCACTTTGTTTTGGGTGGAGTTTCTTTTCGGCCCTCGGTTGCTAGACAACCAAGCAGACAAAAGTTCAAGAGTGAAAAGGCGTTTTAAAAGATGCCGAATCTGCCGGCTAAACTGTTTCATCTCCGTCTTTGTACGAAAGGCTTAGTTTTCTTTCCAGGTTCCCCTTGCCTTTTGTTGGGGGAGATGGCTGGTAGAAGATTTTTTTGCAGTCGAGCTCTTAAGGCATTATATCCTAAGTGTTGTTCCCATTTGCCGGAACACACTTCCACCTGGGTTGACAAAAAAAGCCAGCTTAGTTTCCAAGGGTGTGTTTTAAATCAGTAATAAAGCGCAGCTCCAGTTTCCAGCTGCTTCAATTGTTTCAAGGCGAAGAGATAGGGAAAAGATTGTTTTCCTGAGGGTAACAGGCGACATTGAGAAACACAAGACTTCAGTTTTGGGGGTGGGGGGGTAACGTCTCTAGGAAACTTCATTTGTTTTTCGGTAGATGGTATTGAAAATGTTTAAAAAATATTCTTGAAAGCCTAATTTGAAATCAAAGTCATTTAAATTGCTCATTTCAGTAAGATGTCTCAGGAGCATGTTATAAATACACGACCTTTGTGCGCCTGCCAAGTTGGACGTGCTCTCACAAGTTCGTCCTGCAATTGTGCACAATTTCTAGCTGCCGTGTATCCCTCCCCCCGGGGGGTGGGTTCCGCGCGGGCCCCCCCCCCCCCCCGCCAGACGCTGTTTCTCTGTGCCTCCCCTGCGCCGGGTTCCCTGTTCTGGAATTCGATCAAAACCATGGAAAACTTGACCCACTTCACTGATTCATTCTCAGGCAGGATTTCCTGGCATTGGGATCAAGCAGGGAGCCCTCGAGTTTGTTCTTTATGGACTGTGTTGGAAATTAGGAGCTTCTGAAGCCTGTCTGGCCTGTACAGAGAAACTTGACAGAATGTTCTCGCACAAGGAGACCTGACTACTGACTCAGCCGCTGCTCATTCACTTGCTTCACTAGAGACCTCACCAGCAGGCCAGCGTCGTCAGAATGCCAGCCATGAAAATAACTGCTTGAATATCAGGGCCCCGAAATGAATAGAAATGAAAACTTAATGACAATCAATAGACGGGCTACATAGAAATAGGAAATTAGACCCAGAAGAAAATTCCAGTCTTCCCTGTTCTCATAGGATTTGTTATGTGCTTGCTGCCCGAAGATAGCTTGGCTGAATAAAAGAAAATGGGGAGAACTGGAGAATTCCAGGCTGATGGTTGTTAAAAAAAATGAGTAAGGCCAATGCAGCTTTCATGAGCAGAGGCTGATTTTTAAATTCTATCAAGAAACTGTTGCTTGGTGATGCTGCAAAGAATTTTACATTTGTTGAAAAGAGCCTGGGGTTACTTTTGAGAGCTTCCCTCTTTATTGAACTGTGGAGAAAGAAGAATAGTTCTTGGCTGAAAGAGAGCTGAAGGCTAAGAAGTCTAGAATCTTCCTGCCGTCAACAGCTGCCCAAAGGAAAACACAAGCCTGTGGTGAGCAGGAAGTTGTCTCTGGGAGGTTCTCAAGTCCTCTCTGTCTCTTGGAAGCCTGTCCAGGTCTGAACATCACTTTCCACTATGTAGCCGGTTGGCACATGGCCTGAAAGCTGCGCTCTCTGTGCCTCTGCGTGGACTGGCTTCATTTCGCCTCAACCCTTGATGTGCTCACGAGTTCCCTAAGGTTCCTTTAAGGATGTGGCATGAAGGCACAGAGAAAGTCATGCTGAACCTTCCCAAGATGCCATGAGGATTCTCAGGAAGGTGTGGGCAAGGCCTCAACGTGCCCCATTCCCAGAGCCATTAAAGCAGGACATCCACACTGCAGCACAGCTGCTGATTCCAGGAAGATTCAAGATGAATTCCGGAGCTGTTCTTGCAGGGAGGTTGTGGGGAGGGTCACGAGTCCATTTATTACGTGCCACGTCCAGAAAGTGCAGGAGGGGGGCTGCGTTTCAGCTCCAGTGGGGTGAAAGTGACAAAACTCCCTGAGGTCTCCCACCCAGCAGGTAGGGGCGCTTGGCTCTGGGAGTCAGAGGAGCTTTGGAGCTGCCAGCTGTCCAGAGGTGAGGTAAGCTAAGCCGTGGGGGCTTGTGTGGCAGGAGTGGAAATTGGCACCTTTAAGCCTGTCCCCATCAGTTACTTGATCTTCAAAATACACAATTAGAATTTCCCTGTTCTTGTAGTTTACATTCCCCTCTCGTTCTTTCTCTCTTTCTTCTCCTGGATGTCAGCACCTTTTGTGGGGATGGAGAGATGAGTTGGGGGAGAGGAACTGGAAAAGCCAATTGTATTTGATGCAAAGAGAGAGGGATTTGGTCCTGTGCCATCACATACCCAAGAGTCTGTTAAATCCCATGAAGATGTGCTGAAGGCAACTTCTGAGAAGCCCGCTTGGGCAAGGGACAAGGTCCTGCTCCTCTCCCTTGCTGTGGTGATGGGGGATGGCCTTTTGGGGAAGAGGGACCCCAGCCTCCCCTTGTGGAAAACGCTCTTCCCTCCATCACCCAACCTCTAGGATGCAGGGGAGAAGGGCTGCTGTGAGTGTCAGAGCAAGGGCTCGCTGCTTAGCAGCCGGAGACCGTGAATCATTTTATTTTAATTTTGATGTTAACATTTTTTCTCATGACTCATTGATAATAATTTCATATGGCATTTAAAAGACTGAAACAGTTATTTACTTTTTAGGAACTTAAAACATTCACAAGGTGGAAGACATCATTTTTCTCTGGAACAGGTGAAGCACTGATGCATCATAAAAAAAATTTAAAAAAAGGCGGTACTTCCCCCACCTTACCCTTCGAGCTCACAACGTACCTCTGCCCCAGCTGATGTCTCACAAACGTCCACCTTCCACCTGCCTGTTCAATCTTACTGTTTCTCTAGAATCTGGCAGAAACCTGAGTGCAAAGGTCACTGCAGCAAAAGCTTCCCCATTGCCACTTCTCTCCTCTTAGAGGAGGCTTATCTGGTCTTGGTTGTAGCATCTCTAAGTGGGAAATAGGACAATGCTAGCTTGATTTGAGGACACAAGTGGAAGCTAGGTGATATTCCCTGCTCTGCTATCTCAATGTAGCTCAATGGGATTAAATCCTTGGCCTCCCTCATTCTCCTTCTGTCCCAAGGCTCTCCCTGGCTAGAGAATGTTGTGAGTTTTTAAGGTATTCGAACTCATCTTATAGAACCGATCCTATTTGCAGATAGACAAAATCCCTCACCTGGTCCCTTGTGGAAGGTTGACCAATTGGATGTCTGGTTCTATTCTAGAAACTGTTTTTGCCCTTTTGAATGCTGGTACTACCCAGAGGAAAAGAAACCCATGTTCTAACAACTACCACTCACAGATCACCCCCTTCTGGTAAAATACAGTGAAGAGTCAGCGTTTCTCTCTGTACTTCCCTGTACCTTGGAGACCTTTAAAGAAATAACACCAACAACCTGAAGGAAATTTTCTATATAAACTTTTTATTTTTATGAGAGAAAAAAGGCAAGAGCAAAATGTAAATCGGGAGACTATTAACATCCGTTAGAAATTTGGAGCACAAATAAAAATAGTCTTAGGGTGGCTTAATATATTCAAAGAGATATTTAAGCTGATTTGATAGTATTGAAGCTACCTTTTGAAGTAAGATTAATGTTATATGCATTCATTATTTATGAATTTATAGTTATAAATTCATTCATTAAACTAATATTCTTGAGACCTTGCTAAGACACAGTCTATTGACTATAAACCAGTGAAAATACTGATAAACACTAAATAGTGTGCTATGCAGGAATCAGGGGCTGAGCTAGAAACTAGCAGAGGAAGCTCTGTAGAAAGGGCTACTCTGGGAAGGTCCCTCTGAAGACATCGTTTGAGCTGATACTTCATGGAAAATAAAGAGATGGCTAAGTGTTGGGTTGGCATGTGTGGAGAGCAGGTGTAGAGGAGCATTTCAGGACACAGGAACAGTGTGCCCCCAAATTCTAAGGAGTGAACAAGTTTGCTGTCGGCAAGGAAGAGGGAGAAATGCACTGAAGGAGAAGCATCTTGATCAAGAAGAGTGGAATGAAATAAGGTCAGAAGGTTAGCAGGGGCCAGAGCTTATTACTCTGTTAGTCTCAATCTGATTGAAAGTTATTTAAGACTTGAAACAAAGGGGGTAATAAGATTTAAATATACATTTAAATTACCATGACCGGTGCATGGAAAACAGATTAGAATGGGGTAGAAAATGATGGCGAAAAATTAGGAAGGCTCTGCCTCTGATAGGGAGAATTCTAAAATGCTTCTCAAGATTCCTCTCCCCTGGTGTATGGACCCTGAACTGTCCTTTCCCTTCCAGTGTGGGCAGATCCATAAATATGGTGTTATACATGCAAAAGGTTGACTCTGAATTACTCAAAAGGAGATTATCCTGGGTGCGCCTGATCTAATCAGGCAAGATCTTTAAAAGAGGGTGAAGAGTCAGTGAGAACATCATGGCTGGCTTGGAAGAAAGCAAAGAACACATTGTGAACTGCCTATGGGGGCCATGTGACAAGGGACTGTGGATGACCTCTAGGAGCTGAACGTGGTTCCTGGCTGTCAACGAGCAAGAAAGCAGGGACCTCAAGTTTCTAGCCATAAGAAGGTGAATTTTGTCCCCTGTCAGTAAGTTTGGAAGAGGACACCAAGTCTCAGATTAAAATTGCAGTCCTAGCTAACACCCTGATTTCTTCCTGGTGAGACACTAAGCAGAGGACCCCGTTAAGCTGTGCCTGGACTCCTGACTCAAGGAAACTGTGAAATAAGAAATTTGCATTGTTTTAAGCCACTAAATTTATGGTGATTTGTTATGTAGCAGTAGAAAACTAAAGCAGGGGGTATTTTCAGTGTTCCAGTCAAGAACAGATGGTGAGGGAATTGGAGAGAAGTGAGTGGATTTGAGATCGATTTTAGAGGTCTATTTGGCATTACTAGCTGATAGATTGGACATGTCAGGGAAGGAGAAGAAAGAACCAAGGATGGTTCTGAGATTTTAAAAATTTGAACAACTTCATAAATAGTGGTACAAATTATTGAGGTTGGAGAAGAGTGAAGGAGAAATCAGTTTCTGGATAAATATCAAGAGTTCATTTTGGACATACTGAATTTGAGATATATGTGAAATATTCAAGTGGCATTATTGTCAAGTAAGCAGTTGGGGCTATGAGACTTGAACTCAGAGGAAAATTCTGGGCTGGAGATATAAATTTGGGAATCACAAGCACATGGATAGTACTTAAAGCCATAGAAGTGGACTAGATAGAAAGACAAAAAAGGTGCTTAGAACCAAGCTCCAAGGAGTTTTGATATTTGGAGGTGGAGTAGCAGAGACAGAAGTCAACAGGAGCCTGAAAGAAGACTGAAAAGAAGTGACCAGAAAGAAAGGAGTTAAACCTGGAGAGTGGGGTTTGAAAATCAAGAGAGGATGTTGTTTGCAAAGGAGGACAGAGTCACAGTGTCAAATGTTGTTGACATTTCCAGTAAGAACAGGAGAGAAGTGCCCATTGGGTTTGTGATCTTGGTTTAAGTGAGCCATTTCAGCTTCGTAAGAGAGCGGGTGCCAACCTGGCACAGGGGGACAGTAAAAAGGAGGTGAAATTAGAGTCTGTGAATGTGGATGATTCTTTGAAGCAGTTCATCTGCAAAGGGGAGAAGAGCAGTGAATTCCAGAGAACTTTAGAGGAGGAAGATTTGGAACATTGGGATAAGGCTGGGCTTTGGGACAAGAAACCAGAAGGAAAAAGAAGATGGATATTGAAGTAGATAGATTTCTGTTTTAACTTTTTTATTTTGAAGTAGAGATTCATTTGAATTATCAGTTGAACTGTTCTTCCCCCATAGGTAATGTGTTATTCCTCTCTGGCTGCTTTCAAGACTTTTTCCTTTGTCTTTAGCTTTTGGAAGTCTGACCGTAATGTGTCTTAGAATGGATTCCTTTGGCTTTATCCTGTTTGGAATTCACTCAACCTCTTGAAACTGTAGGCTTATGGTCTGTTTGTTTTCTTTCCAAATTTAGGAAATCTTCACCCACTGTTTCTTTGAATACTTTTTTCAGCCCATCCTCTTTCTCCTTTCCTTCTAGGACTCTAATGACAAGATCTTTTGTTATAGTTCCTCATATCCCCGAGACTGTTCATTGTTTTTAGTCTATTTTCTCTCTGTTGTTCAGACTGGGTAATTTATATTGTTCTATCTTCGAGTTCACTATTTCTTTCTTCTGTGCTCTCCTCCATTCTGTGTTGAGCCCATCCACCGAGGTGTTTGTTTTTTTTCCAATTAGTTTGGTTTTTAGCTCTAACATTTCCATTTGGTTCATCTTTATATTTTATATTCATTCACTGAGGCTTTCTATCTCTTTGCTGGGACTTTCTATTTATTCATTTGCTTGACTGAAGTTTGTTTTAAATTGTTCATTGTAGCAGTTTTGTGATGGTTGCTTTAAAACCCTGGTCACATAATTCTACCATGTGTATCATCTATTGATTGTCTTTTCCCATTCAATATGAGGTTTTTTCCTGGTGTTTGGTATAACAAGTGATTCGTGATTGAACCCTGGACAGTTTGGGTGTTATGCTATACAACTTATTTAAAATGTGTGTCTTAGTAGGCCTCCTCTAGTTGCAGTCTGATGGATAAAATGGGGGGTCTCTCTTACTTCCACATAGGGGTAGAAGTCCAGGCCCACCGTGTGGCCTCCTGGCTGCTCCTGGGGGTGAGGATCCCCTGGCTCCTGCTGCTCCCCACAGGACCTCTGCCCACACTGTGGGGGTAGCCTTGCTCTGCTGACTGCTGGTGAAAACCCTGACTCTGTGATAGCCCTCCCTTGACACCATCCCAGTGACAAGGGAAGGGGATGCCTCCTGACAGCCCAGGGGCTTTGAAATCCAGGCTCCACATCTCGAGGTCTCCATGACACTATGGGAGGGGGCTGGTGGGGCATTTGGCCTTGTTACCACTGAGCGGTGTGGAAGTCCTGACTTTCCACAAGGCCTCCTCTGACACAGCACAGTGGTAGGGGAGCAGCAGAGAGGGTCTGAAGCATTTTGGTCCAGCCTGCCAAGCGGGGAAGCCGAGGGTCTCTACTTGACCTTTGCTGGCAAAGACGGGAGTTGGCTAGAGCAGAGTGTTTATTATCTAAATTTTTCTTTTTGCTAGGCTACCTTTTCCTGGTCTTTTGGCCAGAGAGAGCAGGCATTTTGGGGAGAAATTTTGTCTGTGACAATTGGTGCTTCTAGGGTACCACTTATTCAGGATCTAGTCTTTGGATTCTGAAGTCCCTAGCTGCTCTTCCTTTTCTCCACTTTTCAGAGTCTTCTAATGTTTGTTTTATGTGTCATGCCCAGGGTCTTTAGTTGAACTTACTGGGACTATTAGAAAAAAGTATGTCTACTCTGTCTTCGCAGAATTGGAAGTCCCTGCAGATAGATTTGTATTTGATCCCTAAAAGCCCTTACAAATTTGTACATCAAAAGGCAATAAATTATCTCAACTTTCCAGAAGGAAAAATTGAGACACTTAGAGGTAATTTACCCAATCAAAGTTACCTAGAAAGGCAGCCTTGGTTAGAATGTACAACCTTGGAACTTTAAACAGTTATTATTTTGCATTTCCATATTCCTTCTATGTTTGTTAGAAGGAAAAATCTGGGGGAAAATAACTAATAAATTGAAGACTTAAGGGACTACTTTTTAGCTTGGAAGCAGTAACTATTTGAAATTACTAAACTAGGGTTGTTTTAGGGGATTTCACTGAATTTTGAAATGTTGTTAATTTCTACATGTTGATTATATGACCTTTATAGTTGCTTGTTTTTGTCTTATCCTGTAAATGTCTGGCTTCAATTACTTAAATAATGCCTTGAAGCTCAAGTGTCAGATTGTACATTCTAGTAATCACTGACACTCCCTTGATTAAAGACATGGAAATGGAAAAGATGGGGGGAAAGTGCCATCATTTTGCAGGTTATATGACATTCATCTGAACACCTTTGGTCCTACAAATTCTCTAGGTTGCTTCATATTTCAAAAAAGATTTCGGGCAACTTCTTTAAAACCCATTATCTGGAGTTCATGAAAGGATTTCAGTATTGCAAAGATATGATGGGCTCAGGGAATTAACTTCCCAAAGTAAATTTTCCAATTGAAAAGCATTTCCTAATTGATGATGTCCCACAGACCATGACATGGGAAAATGTCTCTTTAAAGGCCACGGTCTCTGGGCCCTTGTAGCCTAAACTTTGTCCTAAGCTGCTGATGGTGTGTTCCAGTCCCTCAGCTGTAGAACCTGTTCAGATGATGGTTTTGAAGTTGTCTCAGCTGGTGCAAGATGCTCCTTGTTCCATTCATTGCCAAGGACACCAACGAGCCTTGCGCCCCACTTCTTCGTCTAACACGTTAGCTATTTTCTGCGTGGGAAAAGGGAGAGTGGAGGATGTTATCTGTCTACTGCTTTCTCTTTTTTCTACCCACGTGTCCTCTGGTGACAAAAGTCAGCCATGTGGGCCTGAGATAGGCCTTCTGTCCTTGTGGCTCAGCAGCAGGCAGGTGTAGAAGGATGGGGCAAAACTGAGAAAACTCAGCTACTGCCTGCAGTCATTTCCATGTGGCTAATTGTCACCTCCAGGATTCAGGCTGGGAGCAGTAAGTCCATTTTCCTCTGATAAGGAAAGGGGCATGAGGAAATTGGGATTAGGGGTTAGCCCTTTGCCAGATACTGACTGGCGCTCTCCAAGCATCTGAGGTCTTGCTCCCCAGCAGGCCCATGAGATAGGGCTCTGCCTGGAGTTTCCACGAGCAGGGCCTGCTGTGCATCTGGCTGCTGCTCTCTTTAACTCCACCAGAGTTGCTGTATTAGGTGTCAGGGTGGCAAGTGCCAGTGGGCTCCCACCTGAGTGCTGCTGTTAGTTTCATAATCTTCACCGGAAGTTTTGCATTTGGAGATAACGGTTTTCATCAAGATCCATCAGTCTGGGTGAAAAGACAGAATTCAGGAAGGCTTCCGTCCATCCAGGGCCTCTTCCCTCCCTCTCCACTGAGTCACCACTGACTGCTGCAAACAGTAGAAAAATCACTTGAATTGATGTAAATGCATTTTAGGAAAACTTTTTAGAAATAATTATAAGTTATTTCAAACCTAAATCCTATGCTTACATGTTTTCTAATGAATCGGAGGACATTGTATCAACCAAAGGTATCTTATTTTAGCATCCATTTCTGTTTCAAAGTTTTAATTCACCTCCTTTTCAATTTTCCATGTGCCACTTAACCTTCTTCCATTTGAGAAAGCACGTGATAAAGTTTGCAAAGAAAATTCCAGTTTACTTTGAGGTTCAAACATTGAGCAACCTTTGTATATAATAGTTCTAAATGCACCTGGAAAGAAGATCCCTGAATCTAAATATTGTTGTCTCAAAAGGGTTGTTTTTCCGGAATCTACCAACTCTTCTATGTCTCATGCCAATACTCACTGTCCTTCACTGGGTATTGGGCCAGCTGCACCACCTGGGAGGTTAAAAATGCAGAATCTCATGCCAACCCAAATCTTCTGAGTCAGAATCTGCATTTTGCTGAGATTCTGACAGGATTCGTGTGCACAGGAAATTCTCAGAAGATTGCCAGGGGTCAGCCATTACCAGGCTGCAGTAAGCCAGTATACGGCCTCCCTCTGGCCACAGGCATTGGCTCAGAAGTGGGGATGTGGTCACTTTAGGTCTCTGAGAGAAGAGGGAGGGCATGCTAAGGGGATCTGGTAAAGGGAGTTCATTTCCCTTGAAAGAGGAGCAAGGAAGCAACCACCCCTGTCTCCCTCTTTCTCATGTCCTGTCTGGTAAGATTCCTGAAGCTGCTACAGCCTGAGCCTAACTGGGACGATGGGCAGACCCCACCCTACCCTGGACTTCGTCAGTTTCAGGAGCCAGTCTATCCCCTAATGTCCTGCCTGGTTCACTTGGATGGATCTTTTCCTAGAGCCTTAGTTGAAAGGCCCATATATCAAAAAAACAACAGACACCAGAGTGGTAAACTCGGCAAGCTTGGGGCACATGCCAGCCTGGGGAGCACCCTTTGTGCTGCTTGCCAAGGGGGTGAATGAGACAAAGTTCTGAAAAATCTCTGGGCTTGGGACCAATTTGGGAGGCAAGGTGGTGGAGCAAAACTGCATATTTTGCCGATAGAGGAGGGCGAATGGTGAGTCAGAGATACAAAAATGCTTGGGGTGGTTGTGAAAAGACAGAAAAGAGAAGCCGTAAGATTCCTGAAATGGCCTCAGGCAGAGTTAGTCTTTGGTGCTCTCTGCCTGCTTTTTGCCATCCTTGCTTGCCCTCACCTTGTTTTTTCTACCACCCAAATAAATCAGTGGCCATCTGGGGCCCGGTTCATCATCTCCTCCTTTCTTACCTGTCCTGTTTCTTCACACACCTTGCACTTTCCCAATTCCACATATTGGGATTGTGGGACTATCATGGGTACTAATACTTATTTTAAGAAGGGCTTTCTTATCTGAATTATCCTATCATCAAACTTGTAAGTAGGAGAGAGACCTGGTATGATTCAAGCGTTCATGCACAACTGTCTCCATTGCCATCACATAGGACCACCCCTGGAGATACAAAATAGTATAACTGCCATCCTTGAGGCACTTACAATGCTTTGGTCCTCCTAACTGTCCAAGGAATAAATTTGAAAAATGAAAAACTTGAAGCTTGGAATGGTTAAGAATTCTTGCTCAAAGTTACTAAGTGGGAGGCAGAGATTTGAAAACTTGTCTCAAGAGGTGGACAAACTCCATGTTGTATTACTCATCTGTGAAGCTTAGACCACCGTTATCTAGTTTTTTTCTGTATTTTCAAGCAAGCCATTGTTTTAAGTTTTTATCATATGAGGACACAACTGGGTTATGGTTTTGGGGTCTAGTGACGTATTTACATTCTCTGAGTGTGTGCTGAGCCAAGTCCACGTTCACCAATGAATTTACCAAGATGGTGGCTCTTAAGTGTTCAGTGCAACAGAGATGTTTATGCCCTCACTGTCACTGTCATCTTTCAAGTATCTCTCAGCCATCCTTGACTGTTCTCATCTGAAGTATGTATCTTAGACATAGAAAAACTCTTAGAGATCATTTAATTCCAGCTCATCTAGATTAAGCAAAGCATTAGGGTTCACAGCTCATGGGCAATGGCATCTGAACAAGAACCCAGTTATCTTAATTCCCTGATAGGAGCAGTTTTTGACCATTCCTTGTTGATGTATTCTATAAAATTTTCCCAATGTCAGGATAATTGTTGATTTTTATTTTATTTGGTAATAAAGTGATATTTTCTAATCTGCTTCCCTGAAAAGTCCCTTTGATGGAGTTCCCAAAACACACAGTTTTATCATAGGAGAAGGGCTATCAGAAAGTTGAAGTGAGGAGCATGGCAAATTTGCTTCACAAAAAGCAGTGCTAAAACTGGCACAATTGTCAAAAACAATCATTTCAGAACTCTTGAAATAAGTTGAGTATAGGTCTACAACAAATCTGGAAGACTTTATTTTAAAAAAATATATGCCAAACCTTGGGTAAGAAGAGTGGGGAGTCAGTGGTGTTTTAGCATGGGGCTGCTCCATGGGACACACTTCAGTCCAGGGGGAAGTTCTATGAGGGTATAGCAGGTTGATCAAATCAGCAGCTCCATTGCTTGATGGAGAGGGGTGACTGGATTTGAAACTGCAGAAATGCTTGATGTTCCTATGTATTATTGAAAACACTGACAATCTCGGTGGCAAACAAGCAAGGAAGGCCAATATTGCAATTAGCCTGAAGATGCAATACTTGTTGTGGAAATAAATGTAACAAAAAAACCAGGGGGTACTATAGCCATTGTGGACCCTGATAAGCGACTAGCTAACCCTTAGCTACACACATGCTCAGGAGAGACGAGTGAGAGGTCCTTAGACATGTACTCATCACGGCCAATTATAAAGCTTCATACACATAAAAAGTAAAAGCTGGGCCATCTGGTAAACCACTTGATCTGAAAGTGCAATCTCAACCCACACAAATATCCATCACCAGAGCATGGAAGGCAGCCTGGCTCAGGGATTTTTGAGCACAAACTCTGACTAACCACTTTAATGAAATGGACAAATCCTAGAAAGACAGAAATAACCAAAATTGAGTCAAGAAGCAATAGGAAATCTGAATAACCCTCTAACAAGTAGAGAAATTGAATCAGTAATTAAAACTCTTCCCACAAAGAAAAGCCCAGAGCCAAATGGCTTCACTGGAGAATTCTATAATATTTGAAGAAGAAATATTATCAATCCTTCATAAATTCTTCCAGAAAACAGAAGAGAGAACACTTTTTTAACTCATTTTATGAGGCAATTATATCATAATACCCAAACCAGAAAACACATCACAAGAAAAAAAATCTATAGACCAATATACCTTGAGAATATAGATGAAAAATTCTAAAATATTAGCAAACCAAATCTAGCAATATACAAAATAGGTTGTATACCATGACCAAGTGGCATTTATCCTAGGAAAACAAGGTTGGTTGAAATAGAGTAAAGGGCGAAAAACATATGGTTATCTCAGTAGGTACAGAAAAAATCATTTGACAAAATCCAACACTTTTTCATGATTAAAAAAAAAACTGAACAAACTAGGACTAGAATAATAGTGGACATCTACCCAAACCCCACAGCTTGGATGGATGGATAGATGGATAGATGGATGGATGAATGGATGGATGGGTGGGTGGATGGATGGATAGAAGGATAAAGCAAATGTGGCAAAATGTTAAAAATTGGTGGCTCTGAGTGTCTATAAGTTTGAAATTATTTCAAAATAAAAAGTTAAACAAACCCACAGTAAACATCATACTTAATGGTGATAAGTTAATACTTTCCTCTAAAATTGGAGACAAAGCAAGGATGGCCACTCCCATAATTTCTGTGCCACATTTTACTGGAGGTTATAACCAGTGCAATAAGGCAAAATGAATGAATGAACAAATGAACAAATAAACAAAATAAATAAATACAATTAAAGGCATCCAGATGGGAAAGAAAGAAGTAAAACTGTATTTATTTACAGATGACATGATCTTTTGTGTAGAAAATCCTAAGTCATCCACAAACAAACAAACAAAACCGCAAGTACTAATAAGTGAGTTCAGCTAGATGGTAGGATACAAGATCAATATGCAAAAAGAAACTGTACCTCTACATATCAGCAGTGAAAATCCTACACACAAAATTAAGAAATCAATTCCGTTCGAAGTAGTATAAAAAGAATAAAATACTTAGGAAAAATTTAACAGAAGAAATTCAGGACTTGTCCAATGAAAATTTCAAAATAATGAAAGAATTTAGAGGATCTAAATAAATGGAGAAATTCCAAGTTCCTGGATTGGAAGCTTCAATATTGTCTAGAGGACAATTCTTCCCAAACTGATCTATTGATTTGATGCAATCCTTATCAAAATCCATCAGGCTTTCTTTTAAAAACTGACAGGTTAAAATAAATATGGAAATGTGAAGGATCCCAATAGCCAGAACCAGTTTGAAATAGAACAATGTTGGAGGATGTGGGGTTTCCAATTTCAAACTTCGACTACAGGAATAAGGACAGTGTAGTGCTGGCATAAGGATAGATACATAGAGCAAAGTCAAGAAATAAACACTGTATCTATGTAAATTTATTTTTAACAAAGCTGCTACGGTAACTCAAGGGGGAAAGGACTCTCTTTTCAACAAATTTTATTGGGAGAATTGGCTATCCATTTGTAAGAAGAATAATTTAGACTTTTACCTCATGCTTTATGTAAAAAGAACTCAATATTTATCTTAGACCTAAATGTAAAAGCTACCACTAAAAAACTTCTAGAAGAAAACATAGGAGAAAATTCTCATGACCTTGAAAAGTGTTCTTAGATATGACACCAAGATATCCATAATGTAAAACTTTCATAAATTTGGCTTCATCTAAATGAAAAACTTTTACACTTCAAAAGACACCATTATGAAAATGTAAAAGTCACAAACTGTGGGGAAATATTTGCAAGTGATACATCTGATAAAGGGCTTATATGAAGATTATGAAAAGAAACTTTACAATTCAATACCATGAAGAGCAACAACCTAATTACAAATGGGCAAACTATTTGAATAGATATCTTACCAAGAAGATATACAAATGGCTAATAAGCACATGAAAAGATGTTCACCATCATTAATTGTTAAGGAAATTTCAAAAGCACTATGAGCTACCATTGGAATGGTTATAGCAAAAAAAAAAAGATTATAACAAGTGTTGGTGAGAATGTAGAAAAACTGGAATCCTCATAGTTACCGGTGGGAATGTAAGCTGGTGCAGCTGCTTTCCAAAACAATTTGGCAGTTTCCTTAAAAGGCAAATATAATTTTACCGTATGACCCAATAATTGTACCCTTGAGCGCCTATCCAAGAGAAATGAAAACATATGCTCTCACAGTTTTCTGTGGATGTTTCTAGCAGCATTATGCATAACAGCCCCAAAGTAGGAACCATCCAACTGCCCATCAACTATGGACTAGATAATCAAAATGTGGTGTATTCAGGCAATGAAATGCTACTCAGTATTAAATATGAACTTTTGATACATGCTACAGCACAGACAGATTTTTAAAATATTATGCTAAATTAAGGAAAGCAGAGGCAAAAGACTATACATCATCTGGTGTTCTTTATATGATATGCCCAGTAAAGGGAAATCCATAGGGACAATGGTTGCCTGTCTCTATGGACTGGCTGTCAATGGGCATGAGGGATTTTTTGGGTGATAGTACAACTCTATAAATGTACTAAAACTCATTGAATGGCACACTTAAAATGGGCAAATTGTATGTTATTTAAGTTATACATCAATAAAACTATTTAAATTTTTAAAAATATATTCTTGGTAAAACCAAGCAACCAACAAGCAAGCCAACCAAATACACAGTAAAAAATGAGTGCCATACAAAAAAACAAAACAAAACAAAACAAAACAAAACAAAACAAAACAAAACATGCCAGCCTTAGCCTTGAACCATTGGTCAATGTTGAAATAGTGTCCCAGAAACAAGGCTAGTTTTATGGGCTAAAAACACCACCAGTGTCTTGCCCCTTGAAGACATTAGGTGTGTATACTATGTATTTTTAAACAGATGGAAGATCTTTTAGGTAATTGTTCCTTCTGTTTATTTGCTATCACCTTCCTGTGCCCCTGTCTCCGACAAATCCATAGTTCGTGTTGACTGACACCCCTGAAAAAGCTGTTTGGCCCCTCCCCATGGGAGGATGAAGAGGGCAAAAATCCATGTGGCTGATCACAGGGGTCAGCAGAGATGATTCTGGTCTGGAACTACAACTGTCACCCCTCTCCCTCCAAAGGGGCTTTCAGAGCTCACCTGGCCAAACTCACCTGGCCAAGCTCACCTGGTCCCAGAGTGACCACCTATCTTAAGGACTTTAACTGGCTCTGGATTCAAAAGCATGAAAATGTGTGTTCTAAGTTCTATGGCTCAAGGCCAGTTTTAAAGATTTAATGGCCCTGTGGCCTTTGGGTAAGAATGTCTCCATGTAAATAGAAAGGACTCTTATCATTACCAAAACATTCGGAAAACAATGCTGTTCCTGGCATTTGACCCAGTTTCATATCTACACAGACTAGCTATGCATTGAAGCCTCACTAGCTTATGTTTTCAAGGTTCCAGAAAGCAAGAACTTGGTAAATAAAGGGGGTTATTACAGATGGAATTCATAGCAGCACAATTAGGTTTCTGAGAATAGCATGAGCAAAAAACACCAAGTCAAAGAAGCCTGTGAAATTTGCTTTGTTCCTCCTTTCTCCTCCCTGGTTCCTCAAAGTCATCAGGCTTAAAAATTCCAGGGAACAGCAGGTGTAGACTTCTGTCGTGGAAACCAACTCTAAAAGAACAAAAACCCAAAGAGAAATTTGTGTGAAGCGCTCCCACTCCTGTGTAATTTCCTTGCCAACAGTTTCCAAACCCAGCCTGCTCTATTTCACGAGATCAGAGGCTCTGGCATCAGGGTGCTCCAGGCAAGGGGCTTAGCTCAGGTCTCCTGGTTGGAAGTCCACAGACCAGGGCTGCTTCTCTGCTTCTAGAACAACAGTCTTCGTGGCTCTGCTGACTTTCAAAAACCTTTTATTCGGGCCTCATCCTAGTTATAAGCCAGGTTTTTCGTTTGTTTGTTTTCAAATTTAGATTGTGTGTGTTTATTGAATTTCAAATACTCATGAAAAACTAGTTATATTTTTTAAAAATTGAGTAACACAGCTGCATACATGTGTATATATAAACCACACAAACATAGGTATATATGGTTTAAAAGCTCTAACAAGAAAAGGAAAAAGGAAAAAAGAAAACCCCTCAAGCCCCTTTTTCCAAAACCAAAATAGGTAATACCCAACTCTTAGGCGTGAGAGTGATTCTATCCACGTGGTCTGGGGGGCAGGGTCCCTCATTAAACTCTGCCAAGATGGAGAAATGAGACTTAATTTTGGAAAATCTCTGGACTTTGAAATCAACTTGGGAACTTTTCTGTACCTTGCTTTTGTAATTTAATAAAAATGCAGCTTAGAAGACTTTCTTCAATTGACTCACGGGCCCAACTTTTATAGTAGCTCAGTAGTTCTCAAACTTGAGAGCATCCACATCGGAGACCCTGACCCTGTGGGCCGGGGTGGGGTCTGAGGATTTGAGTTTCTCACCAGCCCCCAGGTGATGGTGCTCCGGCTAGCCCCGGCACCACCCTTTGGGGAGTGCTATGATATATGCCCGGGGCAGATGCAGGTATCTACCTCTCCAAGGCAGTACGACATCCTACAGATACTTTAAACTCTTCTGAATCGACCCCATATAGCTGGACATTTTAAAGTTCTTTCTTGTAAGCCACACAACAGCCTTATAAAGCAATAATAGGGAGAGACACCATTCTTGAGTATGCACTATGGACCAAGCACTCTGAATTATCTTATTTTGAATTTTATACTCACAAAAACCCTGTGTATAAAGTACTGCCATTATCTCCATTTTACAGATGTGAAAAACTGAGTCTCATAGAGGTGAAGTAATGTGATTAAGGTCATAGAACTAAGAAGTGGTGGAGCCTGGAAGCTAAGTCACAATTATCTGATTTCAGAATCATATTCTTCCCAGAATCCCTGCCCACAAGGAATTTCCAGTGTGGTGGGAAAATGAGACAGAGAGGAATAGGTATAGTAGAAAATGGTAAGTGCCTTAAACACAGAGGAGAGAGGCTGCTTTACAAGGAGGGGTCAGGGTTCATGGGTGTACAACTTAAGAGGTCCTACAGGGCCTCACACTTGGTTTAATGCTTGGCTGTCACCATCTTGAAATTCTTCATAATTTTTTAACAAGGGGCCCCAAGCTTTCTTTTCGACCTGGACCCTCCAAATTATGCAGCTTGTCCTCGAATGATTAATTTTCTCTTCAAACTCCAGACAACAGAAAGCATCAGCAATGCCGTAACTATTAAACCGATATGTCTCCACTGTTCATTTTACTTTTGTGGAGGCACCAATTCACAATTAGGAAAATGAAGCTGATGGGAGCAAATGCCATCCACAACTTTCCAAAATCAGCCAGAATTTTTTTCGTGGGGGAGGGGGTGGTAGTGACACGACGTCATCTGTCACTCCCTACCTCCCGCCCCACATGGCTTTACTTAGTATATTGTTACCTTAACTACCGTTTACAGCATCTGAAGTGTATTCTTCTGCTGCAAAGCAAAGTAGAGGTTCTGAAATTTTGCTAAGTGAACTAATCTTCATGGTTTTTTTTTTTCCGGGAAGAAAGAATTATTTCCACTTTTAGACACTGAAGGTGGGCAAATTCCATCGTGAGCACAGAGCCGGTCAGCCATACCCCAGGGGAGCGTGGCCTTGAGGATTCCATATTTCACGCCCTAACAATGTGATCCAATTTCATAATTAACATTAAACTTTTATAGGAAGAAATACCTTGTTATGCTGGTCGTTAACCTTCCGATGCAGTTAAAGCTCATTTCATCAGGAGCCATGTGCTTCTGCATCCCCATGCTAAGCGGCCACTGTCGCTGAGTGTTTCGTGATCCCGTAAAGAAAGCTACACCCACCAGGCCTCTGCACAGCACCAGGAGCTGAGTTAGAGGAGCGGTAGGAGCCTGACTCTTGAATTTCCTGGCTTCTGAGGATTTCATTTGCCGCTTCAACATTCCAGTAATGTTTCCCTTCCTCACCCCATTTCTTTTCCCCCTTTCTTCCTCAGCATCCCCAGCTCCCTTCCAGCCCAGCTAATAGCTGTTTAAACCTCCACACTCACTTGCCTTCCACACTCTAGTCACATGTTTGGTTTATAATGCATTTGTGCTCTCACTGGTGGGGCCTGATGGTTGCCCAAATGTTTCCCAGCTGTTGCTCATTGAACAAATAAATCTAGGACCAGAAAACCTGGTGAATTTGAGATATTTTTACAATTTACAAAATATGTAGGTGTATAACAGTTTACATGGGGATAGCGTTTCAGGTTTGTATTTAAAGCAAAAGTAGAGAATGGCAAAAATGGCCGTTGAAAATCTCTTACGTCATTCCCAAAGAATATGTGTGCGTGTTCGATCTAAAAATAATCCTTACAAAAGCTAAGATTCAAGAACAACTAAACTAAACTGAAAGAAGAAATCAAAGAAGAATCTTTACTCAGACAACCGGGCAGCCAAACTGTGTGTCCCAGCACATCCTCAGTGGTGCCCAACACACTTCGGGTTTATTATCAAGTATCTTGGTCATTAATTCATGTTAACTGATGACTTGGTTGTGAGGATTAAGAGAAATAGTGGCATCCCATCTTACAGGGAGTGGGGCTTTAAAATCAGAACCTAAGTCAAACTTACATGTGGCGCAACCCGAATATCACCGGTGTTCACTCGAGTTTTTGTGACATCAAGAAAGGCAAGGCATTCTAATTGCATTATCATTCAGCCACCCTCGAATGTTGTGATTCAGTTACGCCGTGGCATTGTCTAAAGCAGTGCTTCTCAACCTCAATGAGCATACAAATCCCCTTGGGCTCTTCTTAAAATGCAGAGTTAGTAGAGCTGACATGGAACCTGAGATTCTGCATCCCCAAGCCACACTCCTGCTGCGGGGCTGCTATTTGGTGGGTTAAATGTGGGTAGATAGTTAACTTCACCTCTGCCTTCTGTGAAGAAAGCTGAAAATGCCTTTGTTCTAGTTTCTTCATGTGTTTTAGCTGCTAAAACAAATACTCTACAATGTGTTGGCTTCACAGCAGGACTTTATTGGCTCACAGTTTCAGAGGCAGAAGAACTTCTTCCTCCAGGGTTGATGTCTTCTGGCTGGCTGATCCTCTTTGGCTTTCCCCTCACATGGCAATGCACTTGCCCGTGATTCTCCTTTTTCCTCCAGGTTCTGTTGACTTCCAGGGCCTGGCTGCTCCCCTAGCTTCTTCTCTGTGTCCAGTTTCCTTTGCCTATAGATACTTCAGTCATATTGGAATAAGATCCACCCTTATTTGGTTTGGGCATACCTTAACTAAGACCATCTTCAAAGGTCCTATTTACAAATGGGTTCACTCCCACAGGACCAGGGCCTGGGACCTGAACATGCCTTTTGTAGGCAACATGATTCAATCCCCAAGATCATGTGAAAACAAAGTGTGCTGGTGGGTAATTAACGTTACCGAGCTTTTCCAATAAATAGATGTTTAATCATAATTAGAACAGATATGCAAATTCTTTTACTGTGAAAATATCTGTTACTCTTTACAGTGTATGCGTGCCTATTTTCAGTTTAATATTAGCAATTGAAACTGTTCATAGCTACTATCAAGGTATGAGGTTTGAGTTAAAGACTTAGAAGAATCAACAGACAACGGTGAAAGCATGTCTAATGGTTACATCTGCTCCTGGTTGGCCATCTTCTCTGACTGCTGGCTTTCTCTTTTACCTAAAAATTTTTACCAAAACTGAAATTTTATACTCTTGTTTAATATAGCCTGTTCAGTATTTGATTTGTTTTTAAACTGAAAATCAATTCTTCATGTCTAATATAAACTCTGCAATTTAAAAGGTTTTATTCCTGTTTTAGAGTTCGTCTGAATTAAAGAACACAAATTCCAGTTAAAGATACTAATATCTGACCATAACAGTGCCATTTTTTGGACTTCCTAAGAACACATCCCCAAACTCTGTTAATTCAACAGATTAAAGGTATTTACATTAATTTTCTATTTATTCAAGGTTGATTTTCCATCCACTGAGATGACATGATAAAGAATAGTACAACTTGCAAGGACATTTAAAATCTAAATTCACCAATGGGATGAAAATAAACAGTTCTTTCTGTCAGAGGAGAAATAGACTCAGAAGTTCGTGATATTTCCCTGGGAGAAAATGCTTTTGGATATGTGATTTCTCTAGACTTCTTTTGCCAAAAGGATTGGGGACAGGGTCCCTGCTGAGGGTGGGGGGAGAGCCAAGGTGTTGGGACTGGAGAGCGCTCAGGGCGAAGCCGCTGGCCAAGGTGCTGAGAGGGGAAGCTGCTAGCCGTGCAGCTGCCTGCCCATTCTGGCGAGCAGAGGGAGATGAGCTTTGTACCAATGCTACTGCTTTTCCCACTGGGGCAGCTAGGGCAGGGTCCAGCAGGGGGTGTAGCAAGGGCAGTTGCCTTTGGAGGTGAAACGACAGTAGTTTTAGAGGAGAATTGCGATTTATTGCCATCCAGTATGAGACTTTCCTGTAAAGAATGCTTGTTAATATACTATATTGGTCCAATTAAATTTTGGGGAAAAAAATGTATTTAAAAATACATTCTTGCTCATGGTTTTTCAAGGAATGTATCATCTTTCGTGTGACTGGATGGAAGCTTAGTAAAATACTTTCTTTGGCCCAATTTCTTTGCCATGTGTAACAAAAGAATTTCCATGATACTTCCAGGATGTACCACTTGGGAACTGCATTTTAAAAATATTCTTATTTTAAAGCTACAGAGACCCAAATCACAATGAATTAAACTGGGTAAGATTCTGTTTCTTCTTTCACACCACATGAGGTTTGGAAGGAGGTAATGCAGGGATGAAATGGAAGTTCCTTAGGCCTGCCAAGGTCTTACACTTGTTGCTCACTTCCTCAAGGTTGCCTCTGAATTGAAAGATGGCTGCTGCAGCTCCAGCCATAACAGCCACTCTCTAGGCTGAAAAGGGAGGAAGACAGAAGGGATTCCTACAAACTCAACAAGCCCCTATTGGGTAACTCTCCCAGAAGACCCACACAGTAATTTCTTCCATTTTATTGCTTCCCCCAGTTTTCTAGGGAGGCCAGGAAATGTAGATTGTAGGCAACAACATAGGCATTCTGTTAGTAAGAAGGCAAGGTAACATGAATATCTGGTAGGCACCTGGTAGACTCTTGCCACAAATGTTTGACATTTTAGTGAAACGTGACAATATGGAGTGCATACTTCAAAAAGGCCATTCTAGACAACAGTCTACATGGCTAGATGAGCTTTCCCTCAAGTGACCAGATTAGCTGGACACATTCTTTACAGATATGTTTAAAAGAAAGAAAGAAACTTCTACAATTGTGGCAGAGTGAAAGGTGAATGTACACTTTGGTGTCACACTTGCAGTATGGTAGATGGAATTGTTCACTACTTCAGTGCCCCCTTGTGCCCGATATACTGTAGCAAGATAATATATTTAAACACTGTAGAAAGGAACTTTTTGAAAATGTCCTTCTGTTATCTGTTACAGTGTAACAATGTCTGGTTTTAGTTGCTAGAAAAGCAAAATAAAAAAAAACCATAACATTATATTCATGATGTTGGGATGAAGAGCTACAGTGTTGAGGATTATCTTTATTATGCTAAATGGTTTTATTGTTAAAAATTATATCTTCTTACTTACATTTATATTAGTTTTTTAAAAAAAGTTATATATGGTCTGATTTCTTTGAATTTGTTGATTACTCTTTTTTATTTTTTTTAAAATATATATTTTAAAAGATGCTTAGATTACATAAATGTTACACAAAAATTACAGGGATTCCCATGTTCCCCACCTCCCACACCTCCCACAACCTCCCACATAAACATCTTTCATTAGTGTGGCACATCACCTGCAATGGATATACACATCCTGGGGCTTTGCCACTAAGCATGCACCATAGTTCACATTGTAGACCACACACTCTCCCACACAGTTCTGCATGGTATATGCCATTGTAAAATGGCCTATATCTGTCATTGTAATGTCACTCAGGATAATTCCCAAGTCCCGAAAAAGCACCTGTATTACAACTGCTTTTCCCTCTCCCTGCCCCGAAAGTGTCCAATGGCCACTGGCTCCACATCAATGTTGTAATTTCTTCCATTGCTGGAATCACCATATGTCTACAACAGAATACCAGTAAGTCCACTCTAGTCCATAGCTCTTCCCCCAATCCTGAGGAGTCTGGGATGGTGATGTCCACTCCACCTTCAAGTGAGAAGAGGCTTATATCCCATGGATAAGATGTATGGGATTATCTTGCCTGCAGCTGCAGACTCTCTCCATTCCCTGGGATGGCCATTGTCCATCATCATCACTTTGCCAGTGACTTGGGTGAGTCCACTGAGCTGGAGAGTAGGAGTTACAGCTCCACCAAGATTCCAGGCACAGCTGGCACATGGGCAGGCCAAAGGCTCCAGTCTCTGGAAGTATACCTATAAACTCCAGCACCACATATAGGTTTAAATAGAAGGGACTGATGGGCCATGTGCAGGGAGGACTTATTTGAGTCCAACTCTGTCACTCTCAGGAGCACAGATTCCAAAGTATAGCCCACTGATAAGGCATCAATCTCTGGAGCTATCCTCCGTTATATAGGACCTGGGTATCTTCAGAGCCCTCAGGAGCCCCTCTGTTTGGGGTGATATCCACTTTGGTGTTCTATAAGATTCTACTGAGGTGTGCGTAAGCGTTACCTCTGGGGTGACCTCCCGACCCTCTTTGAAGTCTCTTAACCATATGAACTCATTTGTCTTTACCTTTTCCCCCTTTTACTCAAGGTCTTTTTCCAGTCAT
The DNA here is from genome assembly GCA_026826555.1 of Tolypeutes matacus. NCBI lineage: Eukaryota > Metazoa > Chordata > Mammalia > Cingulata > Chlamyphoridae > Tolypeutes > Tolypeutes matacus. The sequence continues at coordinate 398,823 of JAKSZT010054183.1, forward strand.
ATTGCCAGTTGGCACTTGGTATTAATCTCTCATTGCCAGGAAGGTTCATCCCCGGGAGTCATGTCCCACTCTGGGGGGAAGGTAATGTATTCACATGCTGAGTTTGGCTTAGAGAGAGGCCACATTTGAGCAACAAGGAGCCTCTCAGGTGGCAACCCTTAGGCACCCCATAACAGTAGACTAAGTTTCAATTACAAGAGCAAAGACACCTAAGGCTAGTCATCAGTAACAAGAACCCATCAGTTAACCATCCTCCTTAGCCAGACACTGCCCTGCATTGGGGAACTGTTGCTGCTCCCTTGGAGAATGTGGCAGAGCTCTCCAGGCTGGGAATTCAGTATTCTCTCATTTATTGAGTGATTCTCCACCCACTGTGACCATGTCCCACCCCTTGATCATTTGAACAATTTTACATGCCTTTTATGTATATTCAGGTGAACTTCCTCCCATGAAATGCCCATCCCTGACACCCCGCACCAATGATCCTCTCCTGCCCCCATTGTAACCTTTCTGTGGTCCAAAACTTCCTTAAAGATGAAGCCCATGTAATAGCCAAATACAATTAATAGGAAAATGAAATAATAATGATACGTTTAAATGTAAGAGATAAAATACATGGAGACTTAAAAAAAAAACACTAAAAATTAAATTAAATTAAAGGATTGGGATATTCAAAAAATGGGAAAAAACAAAAAAATAAAAAATAAAATTTTTAAAAAACATTTTTCCTTTTATCACTGCATTATCGGGTGTCCAGCCTGTACCGTGGCACCTTCTCCCCTCATTCCCCAGTGTCTCCCAAATTTTCATTTAATTTTCAAAGAAGTTTTAGGTCACAGCAAAGTCACACACAGAATACTAGAGACTCTCATATACCCAACCTCCTCCCCCTTTCCTCACCCCATATTAAAACCTTTTTGTATATTAATGGTAGCATTGTTATAACTGTTATACAGATAATGCAACATAGCTACTAAACATTGTCAATGGTTTACAGTACAGTTATAACAGCATTGTTATAACTGTTATACAGGTAATGCAACATAGCTACTAAACATTGTCAATGGTTTACAGTATAGTTTACAATTTAGATGGTACAGTTTAATAATTTTTGATGATATTTACCATGTCCTGTGTCCATCACTGTAAAATAATGAAAAACATTTCCCCTGACCACTAAATACCCTCTGTTTGATCTATTCTGCTCCTCCATCCCCCTGGGGTACATGACACCCCCTGTCTTGACTCATTGGATAACAAGATTCATAGTTACATGCAACAAGAGGTCTTGACATACTGATTGTTCTCCCCTGTTAGGATCTACCTTTGTTCATAAGAGACACTCACCTGTCTGTTTCTGGGTGAATCTGTCCTCCCAAAGATGGGGGTCCATCTCCTTCCCACTCACCGTGTGAGTCTCCACTCCCCAACACAACACCTTATGACAGGATGAACACTCACACACTCCCCAGAAGCCTACTCTAGATGCACCCCGTCCTGAATGCCCCCCCCCCAACCAACACCCTGACCAGTGACACTACCTTGTCATACTGCCATAAGAGCATTCCCACCCCTGCACTTTCAACCTCACACCCACAAATCCCATGTTCACCTGGTCCCTCTCCTATCTCTCCCCCCTGTGTCCTGGGTATTCTAACCTGCCCTTCCCAATCTACCCACTTGTCAACCCTCCACCACCAAACCCAGTAATATCATTACCCACCTGTCCTATCCTTCAATATGCAACTATACTCTATCACTTTACCATAGATTATGTCCGTATGGGTGATGGCTCACAACCTTCTCTTCTCTTTCTCTTTCTTATTAACCTATCTTTCAGACAATGGTTCTCAGAGACTGCTCATTTTACTCAATTTAAATCAGTGAGGTCATGTACTGTTCATCCTTCAATGCCTGGCTTGCTTCGCTCAACATAAGGTCCTCAAGATTCATCCATGTTATTCCATGTGTTAGCACTTTATTCCTTCTGACAGCTGAGTAATAGTCCATTGTATGTATGTATCACATTTTATTTATCCATTCATCTGTTGATGGGCACCGGGGTTGATTCCAACTTTTGGCAATAGTGAACAATGCCACTATGAACATTGGTGTGCATATATCTGTTTGTGTCTTTGCTTTCAATTCTTCTGGGTATATACCCAGCAGTGGAATTGCTGGATCATACGGAAGATCTATTGTTAGTTTTCTGAGGAACTGCCAAACTGTCCTCCACAGTGGCTGGACCATTCCACAATCCCACCAGCAATGGATGAGGGCTCCCACTCCTCCACATCCTCTCCAACACTTATAGTCTGCTATTTTTTTAATAGCCACCATTCGAATGGGTGTAAGATGGTATTTCATTGTAGTTTTGGTTTGCATTTCCCTAATAGCTAGCAATGTTGAGCATTTTTTCATGTGCTTTTTAACCATTTGTATTTCTTCCTTAGAGAAGTGTCTTTTCAGGTCACTTGCCCATTTTTAAAATGGGTTATTTGTCTTTTTATTTTTGAGGTGTAGGATTTCTTTATATATGCAGGATATTAGGCTCCTATCAGATATATGGTTGCCATATATTTTCTCCCATTGGGTAGGCAGCCTTTTTATTTTCTTAATAATGTCCTTTGAAGTGCAGAAGTGTTTAATTTTGAGGAGATCTCATTTATCTATTTTTTCTTTTGCTGCTCATGCTTTGGGTGTAAAGTTCATGAAACCATTTCCTATTACAGGGTCCTGTAGATGCTTTCCTACATTATCTTCCAAGGTCTTTATGTTTTTGGCTCTTATATTTAGATCTTTGATCCATCTTGAGTTGATTTTTGTATAAGGTGTGAGATGGTGTTCCTCTCTCATTCTTTTGGATATGGATATCCAGTTCTCCAAGCACCACTTGTTAAAGAGGCCATTCTCTCCCAACTGAGTGGGCTTGGTGGCCTTGTCAAATATAAGATGACTGTATATGCACAGATTTATATCAGAACTCTCAATTTGGTTCCATTGGTCAGTATGTCTATCCTTGTACCAATACCATGCAGTTTTGAGCACTCAGCTTTGTAATATGTTTTAAAGTCAGGTAGTGTGATACCTACAACTTCATTTTTCTTTTTCATTATGCCTTTGGCAATTCAGGGCTCCTTATCTTTCCAAATATATTTTGTAGTTAGTTTTTCCAGTTCCTTAAAAAATTCAGTGTTGGTTTTTATTGGGATTGCATTAAATCTGTAGATTAGTTTGGGTGTGATGACATCTTGATGATGTTTAGTCTTCCTATCTGTGAAAGGGAATATTCTTCCATTTATTTAATTCTTCTTTGATTTCCTTTAACAGTGTTGTATAGTTTTCTGTATATAAGTCCTTTGCATCTTTAGTTAAATGTATTCCTAGGTATTTGATTCTTTTAGTTACTATTGTAAAAGGTATTTTTTTCTTGATTTCCTCCTCAGATTGCTCGTTATTGGTGTACAGAAATGCTACTGATTTTTGAGCATTGATCTTATAGCCTGTGATATTATTGAACTCCTTTATAAGTTCTAGAAGCCTTGTTGTAGATTTTTCAGGGCTTTCTACGTATAGGATCATGTCATCTGCAAATAATGAAATTTTAACTCTTTTCCAATTTGGATGCCTTTTATATCCTTTTTCTTGCCTCAGTGCTCGAGCAAGTACTTCTAAGACAATGTTAAATAGGACTGGTGATAGTGGGCATCCTTGTCTTGTTCCCGATCTCAGAGGGAAGGCTTTTAGCATTTCACCATTGAAGCTGATGTTAGCTCTGGGTTTTTCATATATGCCCTTTATCATATTCAGAAAGTTTCCTTCTATTCCTATCTTTTGCAGTGTTTTTATTAGGAAAGAGTGCTGTATTTTGTCAAATGCTTTTTCTGCATCTATAGAGATGATCATGTGATTTTTTTTCTTTCAATCTGTTTATGTGGTGTATTACATTGATTGATTTTCTTATATTGAACCATCCTTGCATACCCAGGAGGAAACCCACTTGGTCATGGTGTATAATTCTTTTGAAATGTTGTTGAATGAGATTAGCAAGTATTTTGTTGAGGATTTTAGCATCTAGGTTCATTAGAGAAATTGGTCTGTAATTTTCCTTTCTTGGGGTGTCTTTGTTTGGCTTTGATATTAGGGTAATGTTGGCATCATAGAATAAGTTAGGCAATATTCATTCTACTTCTATTTTTTGGAAGAGCTTAAGCAGGATTGGTGTTAGCTCTTTCTGGAATGTAGAATTCAGCTGTGAAGCCATCTGGTCCTGTGCTCTTCTTAGTTGGAAGGTTTTTGATGACTGAGTCTATCTCTTTACTTGTAATTGGACTGTTGAGTTGATCAATTTCTTCTTTCATCAATGTAGGCTGTTCGTGAGTTTCTAGAAACTTGTCCATTTCCTCTAAATTATCATTCTTGTTGGCATATACTTTTCCAAAGTATCCTCTTATGATACTCTTTATTTCTGTGGGGTCAGTAGTGATATCCCCTTGCCCATTCTTTATTTTGTGTATTTGCATCTGTTCTCTCTTTTTCTTTGTTAATCTGGCTAAGGGATTGTCAATTTTATTGGTATTCTCGAAAAACCAGCTTTTGGTTTTGTTTATTTTTTCTAGTGCTTTCTTATTCTCTATTTCATTTTGTTCTGCTCTAATCTTTGTTATTTCCTTCTTTCTATTTCCTTTAGGTTTAGTTTGTTGTCATTTTTCCAATTCCTCCAAGTGTGCAGTTAAGTCTTCAATTTTAGCTCTTTCTTCTTTTTAATATATGTATTTATGGCTATGAACTTCCCTCTCAGGACAGCTTTGGCTGCATCCCATAGGTTTTGATATGTTATGTTGTCATTTTCATTAGTCTCAAGCTAGTTACTGATTTGTTTTGAGATTTCCTCCTTGACCCACTGTTTGTCTAAGAGTGTGTTGTTTAACTTCCATATCTTTGTGCCTAATCTGTTTCTCTGGCCCTTAGTGATTTCCAATTTCATTCCATTGTGATCAGAGAAATTACTTTGTATAATCTTAATCTTTCTGATTTCATTGAGACTTGTTCTGTGGCCTGGCATGTGGTCTATCTTGGAGTATGATCCATGTGCACTCGAGAAGAATGTAAATCCTGCTGTATTTGGGTGTAGTGTTCTGTATATGTCTATTAGGTCCAGGTCATCTAATGTATTGTTCAGAGTCTTTGTTTCTTTATTGATTCTCTGTCTAGATGTTCTGTCTAATGGTGAAAATGGTGTATAAAGTCCCCCACTATAATTGTAGAGGCATTTATTTCTCCACTTAGTTTTTCAAGAATTTGCCTCATGTATTTTGAAGCACCCCGATTAGGTGCATAAATGTTTATGACTGTTCTCTCTTTTTGAGAGATTATCCCTTTTACTAATATATCATGTCCATCTTTGTCTCTTACAATAGTTTTGCATTTAAAGTCTATTTTGTCTGATATTAGGATAGCTGCTCCTGCCCTTTTTTGGCTATTGTTTGCTTGCAAAATTGTTTTCCAGCCATTCACTTTCAGCCTCCTTGAATCCCTGGGTTGAAGGTGGGTTTCTTGTAGACAGCATATAGATGGATCATATTTCCTTATCCATTCTGCCAATCTGTGTCTCTTGAGTGGTGAGTTTAATCCATTAACATTCAGTGTTATTACTTGCAACAAATTTCTTACTTCAGCCATATTTTCTTTGGCTTAATGTATGTCATATGTTGTTTTTTATTTCTCTTTTTGTGTTTTTAGTTGTTCTTACACTCTTCTCCAATTCTCTCTTTCCTGTTTTTTCCTTTCAACTTGTAGAACTTCCTTTAGTATTTCTTGAAGTGCAGATTTCTTATTGGCATACTTTCTTAATTTCTGTTTATCTGTGAATATTTTCTCCATCATATTTGAATGCCAGTTTTGCTGGATAGAGAATTTGTGGCTGGAAGTTTTTTCTTTTAGTACTTTGACTATGTCATACCACTGTCTTCTTGCCTCCATGGTTTCAGATGAGAAATCAGCACTTAATCTTATTGTGCTTCCCTTGTATGTGATGGTTCTCTTTTCACTTGCTGCCTTGAGTATTTTCTCTTTGTATTGAGCATTGGACATTTTGACAAGTATATGTCTTGGAGATGGCCTGTTGGGATTTATACTGTTTGGGGTGTGCTGTGCTTCCTGGACATGTACATCCATCTCTCTCAGTAGGGTTGGGAAATTTTCAGCCATTATTTTCTTCTTGTTGATTACTCTTTAATCAACCAATCTCTAAACTTGGGCTTTAGTGATAATTTGAAATTTGTGGGTGTTTTGTGGGGAAATAATACCCATGGAGCTCATGTAGATATCAAATGATTTTTTATTAAAGAAAGTATAGATTGGAGTGCTTCTGATGGACTTAACATGATTTTGATAAATACCTCGTTGCACAAAAACATGTCATGAAAAACTATAGGAATCTTTTATTACTGTTTATGTACCATCATATAGGTATTTTTATTTTGAGATAAAATGAATGCAAGCTAGACAATTACATCTAGAGGGTAGACTTCCATGTGTTTCCAGGCTTTTCCACCTGACTGTAGAGAAAAACAACCACAAACCCCAAACATGGCCATAAGGAATCCACATAAATGCTGACTAAATCCGTGACTTCTACCTCTATGCAAACTCAATTTAAGCCAGATGCAGGTTTTTTTTTTCCCTGTAACTGTCTGAAAGACATTGGAACATGTGCTGCAAAATTTACCAATAGCATAACTGCAAAAAATGACTAGCAAAAATAAAACCCCCACCACCCTTGTTATGGGTCAGTGCCTTTGGGTGTCACATTGGCCCTGCTGATCTGGATTCCCTAATTGCCCCAGCAAGATCCCCAGAAACAACAGTTAGAGCTGCAGTCATCAAGAGAGACCAGTGAGTGCAATTTCGTCTTCGCACAGAAACAAATCTTCTCTCAGTCTGATGGGCTGAAGTAAGAACTAGAAGCAAGGTCTGATCCAGAGTTCAGGTGGACTCCAAACTGCTGCCAGCACTTACAGAAACATGCAAGGGTAGCTGCTTGCCCACGAGCAGGACTGCTCCGCAGGAAGCCTGGGACTACAGACCAGAGTGTCTCACTCCTGTCACTCCACCTTCTCCTCTAACATGAAGACTTGGCACATTCCAAGCCTCCTTTGGAAAAAATGGGCTAGAAATATAAGAATGCATTGCTCACACAGTCAATGGGAAAATTTAAATTCTTCTGCTTCAAACAACATTTTGTTGATTTAAAGTACTGTAGAAGAATAATTCACCACAGGGGAAGAGGAATGAGAAACTTTGGAATTTATTTTCAATAAAAGATCCTGCAAATAGACGAAAAGCCCTGAAACTCTGGTTTTATTGATGCCCATTAACATGTGTACTTGTAGCAAGAGTATGAAACTCTTAAAATCTGCCCTTTCCAGGACTTTGAAGAGTTATGTGGGGAATTATAGGTGCATAAGATGGAAATGAACTCCTTCCTTTGGTAAATGTATTTAAGTAGCATTAGGGAAACCATAAAGAGAAAGGTGAGGGAAATAGGAATTTTCCGGGTGAGAAGAGGGGATTAAATGGCCTGGGGCAAAGTTTCCCCAGAAATTAGAATTACTAAGGAAGAGACAGAAATGCGACACTCTTTAAATATTAGGAATACAACTCTGTCCTGAAATTTGTTTTGGGTAAGAATTTTTCTTACTTCCCTGACTTTCTGATCATGTAGAACAGTTTGATACAGTTTTTAAAATAAACGACTGTGTTTTGGGTCAAAAAAAAACCCCATAGATACAAGTGAAACATATTTGCAGTATTTCCAGTTAAGCCCTGCCTCACATCTAACCTGCTATCATTTTCCAAATGGGTCGTAGAGAGTTTCGTGGCATTTCTGCATGCTAATTGATTCAGTCCCTCTGTTATGGGCCCTTTCCTCATTTATATCCTGGTGCCAAAGGCAGTGACAAGAAGAGCAGAGAGTAGAGCTCCTACCACCTACTTCCTCTGTCCTCTCGTTGCTCCTCCAAGTGTGGTCTCCAGACAAACCACATCAGTGCCACCTGGGAGTTCATTTGAAAGGCAAAGCTCATGCCTCCTCAACTGACCCCCTGAATCAGAACAAGGTCCCTGGGTGAAACGTACAAACACTGAAGTCTGAGAAGCCGTGACCTAGGGAGCACTGCTGCTTGTGGAAATGCTGATTGTGAAGCTGAGCAAGGCTAACACAGGTCATGTGACTGCACTGCCTGCTCCAGGAAATGCTGAGGTGTGGATGAGAATTCTTCTCTGGATACATGGATTTTTTTGTGTCTGCTGGACTTTTCTCTTTTCCTATTTTATGCCAACAACTATTCTATCGAACCAGCATGGACTTTTGATTGGTTAATTGATTCTTTCGCTCCATAAATCTATATTGGACACTCTTTATGTGCCAGGCTTCCATAATCAAAAGATGATGGACAGGGTCGGATGTGGCTCAACTGGTTGGGCGTCCGTCTCCCATATGGAGGGACCCGGGTTCGATTCCCCGGACCTCCCGGTAAAAAAAAAAAAAAAAAAGATGATGGACTGATGGACACACCCTGTCCTGGAGAAGCTCCAGTTCTGCCTGGGGCCATAGGCCAGGGCTTCAGGAGCCCCAGCTCAGATGCTCTTAACTCCAAGTAAGTCAGAGACCCCTTGAAAGCACAGAGTGGGGGCCAAGGAAACCTCTCCAGGAAAATGTCCACAGTTTCTGGAAATTCATGATACCAATGGAACCTACCCTAGACCCCCCAGACAGGTTTCCCTAATCTGGGCACAACAGTGATGACATCTGGAACTCATGACCCTCAGAGGTATCCCAACACCCCCAAAATCAAATGTAAAATTCTTTATGTGCATTTCTTCTGGGAAGAGAGAACATAATTTTAATCAGGTTACTAAAGAAGTCTACTTCCCCAAATGCGTGTCCAGTAGGCAATCATAATTTTGAAGGTTTGTATAGTTTTTACAGTATAGAAAAGCCTTCAGAGATGTTATGCTTAGCAACCCAAAAAAGTGGATAAATTGGAGACTCAGAGGCAGGATCTAAAGAAAATATAAGGTCTTATGTCTGCATTTAAATCACCCTTACCTGCCTATTGAGCCAGTATGTCCATAAAGGGCCCTTTGACCCCCCACCCCACAGCTACAATATTACACTTGTTTCCAGAGAGCTGTCTAGCTGACTCCTACATCTTAGCCTTCACTGGACAGCACCACAGACCCCAGCACCCTGGGAGACTGCCTAGTCCTTGATCAAGCAGCTTCCTCCTTCCTTAGGTTTCCTGTAGCAGGCAGACAGACTAGGCTTTAAGGACCTTCATGACCATGAAGAAGAGAGAGGAAGAGAGGGACAGAGGGAGGAGGGAGGGAGGGAGGGAAGGCAACTTAGCATGAAGGAGGGAAGGAAGCAGACACAATGCCATGACATTCTCTTTCATGAGTCTTACTGAGGCAATTTGATGGAACAAAATTTTTGTTTAAAATGCAGCTGAGCTGGGGAAAGATTTCCCTTTGGATACAGTGAATTAAAAGAATGATTTGAAGTTTAATTTAATGAAGCTCTAAACAAAGAGCTTCAGCTTCCCCAAGGTTACCCACTTAGTAGGGCATCAGCTTTTTGTTTTACAGTTGGAGGCTCAAAACATAGCTCTTTCTCTTCCCTTCTCTTGAATAGCCATGGTGCTCTTCACAAATATGAGCAATTTTAATACTCTTTCCCTTGAATACTGTGCTCTAAAATATTCATTTCCTTTGGGTCTTTAAGGATAAAATACATAAACTAGACAATGTGCTAAAATGTATTCATTTTCTCTTTAATGGTAATTTTAAACCATAATCTCAGTTGCACCTGTAGAACTAGACTTGAAGGTAACATTCTAGGTGAGTAAAAGTTGGCATGTTACTTGCATGAAATTGATTGTATTCTCAGACTATTGAGATTTTGGAAAAATGTCTTTTGAGTAGAAGTTTCTGTAGAGGGTTTTAATGCAGGTGATATAGTCTCTTGGTATTTTTTAATGCTGGACTTCATGTATAAATTAAGGTTCCTAGACCAGTCTTGTTATTTAATTTCTATTTACCTAATAGCCACAATTTACTCTAATTGAATCTTTTAATCCAGAAATACCAGGGCACTTTACAGGCGTTAATTAATGCTCCCAACTCCCCAATGTGGTAGGTAAGTGTTAGCCTTGTTTTATAAATGGACAACTCAAAGAAAAGTTAAGTGACTTGCTCTGGGCCACCCAGGAAGCCGGGGGTGGAAGGCCGAGAGAAACTCGCCCTTCTTGGCTCTGTGCTGATACTCACCCCTTTGAATCTCATGTGATGAATGAGAACAAGGGGGAAATCCAGAGAGTCTCCAATCTCCACACCTTTGTTTCAGAGATGTGTAAACCAAGTCACAGAGCAGTGATGGCCTATTTGTACCAAGTTGGTAGAGAAGGGGTTAATCAAACCCTTGACTCCCAACTCATTACCTAGGATAAACTTGTCCATTCATTTATTCATTCACTGGTTGAACAAATATTCATTAAGCATCTGTTGCATGGCTGGATTGCTTAGCTGCTGGGAAGACACTGAACAAAACAAAGTCCCTGTTGAGGCACTTGTATGCCAATGGGAGGAAGGTAGTCAGTAAACAAGAAGACAAATTTATGCTGCATCAGGTTGTGATAAGAGTTGGAAAAAAAGGGAGAGGAGGTCCTCAGTGTCTATGTGTGCTGGGGAGGGGGGATGTAGCTACATGCACATAACACAGCATTTAAGCAGAGGTGTGAGGTGAGACAGCAGGTCACGCAGGTAGCTAGGAACATCTTTCCAGGAAGAGGGAATGGCAAAGCAGGTGCTTTAGGCGAGAGCTGGGCTTGTTTGAGGATTAATGGGAAAACTGGTTGACCCCAGAGAAGCAAGCAAGAGGGAGAGTCTCAGCAATGGGATCAGAGCACTAAAGGAGACAATAGTTTAGAAGAACTTGTCCACCATTGTAAGGACTTTGGCTTTTACCCAGACACATGAAATCAAGAGAAGATTTGTGCAGAAGGGTGAAGTGATCTGACTTAGATTTTAAAAAGATCACTCTGGCTGTTACGTGAAGAGTCTGGGGTACATGGGAAGCATGATATGGGGAGATCAGTCAAGTGGACAAAGGACTACGCTGAAGTTGAATATTGACCAAGACAAACTGTCATGAACTGAACAGTTCTAACATCAAATTCCAACTTCAAGGCACAAATGCTTCTCCTTGTCATGCCAAGTGTTCAATATGCTTCAGAAGGTTTAAGAATATTTCTTCTGAGTGAATAAAAACAACTGAATGCAAATTTTCTCCAAGTGCCCTTTAAGGTATAGCATAGGTGTGGATGTCCAGGTCACAGTGGTGAGCAGCTTTCTAAGACCGCGAATCTGTAAATCAAAAAAAGAAAGAAGGGGTGGGGAGAAGTTGATGATGGGCCGAGTAGCCCTGCTGGAAGGAGAAGGAGGTGCTGAGTTAAGCTTGCAGAGCACTGGGTCAGGGTACCTATGTTGAAATTCCAGCTCTGTCTTAGAAGATGGATGACCTTGGACAAAGTCACCTCTCAGAGCCTTGGTTTTTTCATCAATGAAATGGGGTTAATAATACCGTTTCTTTCATCAGGTTGGTAGAGACTCAGATCGTTGAGGCAAAACACTTAATACTATTTCCCAGGCAAACAGTTGGGCTCATTACCGATTAATTTTTATTATTGTTAAGTTTATTAAAGGAGGCTTTCCCATGGAAATGCTTACAAAGCAAGTCACTTTTATACTTCAGCCTTTACTTGTTACTGCTTAAGATCTTCAGGACAGTTTAGCATGGAAATTATAGGCCTCAATAATTCTGTTGGTTCTTTGTCATCAGGTATTTTTAAATGCATGCTATATTATAGATTCCAAGATTTTTAATGAATAATCTATCATCACCTAGCAGGAAGATTCTTTGTGAATGAATATATCCATTAGGAGTGTTTTCAGCAGCATGTAACAGAAAAATCTAACCAGCAGGGTCTTAAGTGATAAAGATATGTAATTATTCTGCATGCCAATAAGTATGGGTGTTAGCAGACCAGGACTGGGGTAGTGATTCAAAGATCAAAGTCTTGGGCTCTTTATAGTTTGCCATTTTATAATTTTAGTGTGTTGATTTTTTTCAGTCAACACTGTTTATCTCATGGTCACAAGAAGGCTGTTGTGGCTCCAAGCATTACAACCTCACAGTAGAGTCACATTCAGAAAGGTAATGGCAGGGTCATAAGCCATTCTCCTTATCAGTCTCACTCCTTTTATCTTGGAAGGGAAGCCCCAAGAAGACTCCCCCTTGCCTCACATTTGTCAGTACAGGACCGCATGGTGCTTTTAGATCCTTTAGCTAAATTCTTGGTCTAGAGCCATCATGGTCCATTCCTTGTAGATGGGAGAAGTCTGCATTCCCTGATCAGGGTCTCTTCGTCTGCTCTTGAACATGAAATTAGGATTCTCTTAGCAGGTAAGAAGCATGCTCGTGCTTTGAGGGGGGAGAGGTGGAGGATGAGAGTGTCTGAATGAATCCTTTAGATGGAGGCATCTGAGATGGATTTTAAGCTGTGATCTGAGTCTCCAAAGGAAGAAAGAACCCAGCTTGGTTTGTTGGAAGAAGAGGAACTCATCCCCTATGGCTGTGAATGACGGGAGGAGAGGTTGACAGGTAGGCTGGGTCCAGGTTAAGAATCTGGATTGTACTCTAGCACAGTGGAAAGCCATCAGAGGATATGAAGTCAAGATACCAAGTTCTGATTTATGCTTTCAGAGAGATACTTCTGGCCACTGAGTATGTAATGAGTGGAGAGGATGGATCGGGAGGTTATTTCAGGTAGAGGCAGTAGACGATGGACTTGCTAGGGCGAGGTGGAAGCCACCTCCTGGAGCTTATTCCCTGTGTCCCCTCCCACACTTTACCAGGGTTAGTCACTGACCATGAAATATAGCACAAGTAAAGGTTTGTCTCATAAAAGGATAGGTTATAAAAGACATCTTGCTCTCTCTCTCGGATCTCTCTCTCGGATCGCTCTCTGGGTGAAGTAAGCTGCTGTGTTGCAAGCAACCCTAAGGAGAGGCCCATGAGGTACGGAATTGAGGTCTCCAACTAACAGCCAGCAAGGAACTGAGGCCCACTGACAACTATGGGAGTGAGCTTGGAAATATCTCTTTTTCCAGCTGAGACTTGAGATCACTGCTGCCCTGGCCAACAGTTTCCACTGCAAGCTTGGGGGAGACCCTGGCAAAGTCCCTCCCGGATTCCTGAGGCTCTGAAACTGCACGAGGTAATAAATGTTGATTTTAAAGTGCTATATTTTTTATAATGTATTACACAGCAATAGATCACTTACCCAGATGGGTAGCAGTGGAGGCAGAGAATTTTAGAGAGTTGGATGCCTTATTCCTTATAGATTATGTATAAGGAGTGAGATAAAAGAGTCTGATCAAAGTTAGCTCCCTGATATCTCACTTATGCAACTGGGTAGCTATTAGCGCCACTTACTGAGATGAGGGAATTTAGATAGAAGAGTAGGTCTGTAGGAAGGTTGGAAAATGTAATCCCGAGTTTCACTTTAGGTCATGTTAAGTTTTAGATGCTAACTATTTGCCAGGTAGGCAATTTGCTATGTGCCTGAATTTCTGGTGTGAAAGCAGGTGTGGAGAAATAGATTGAAGAGCCTGTAGAATATAGGTAGCATGAAAAGGCTGTGGAACTGGATGGGGTAACAAAAGAGCAGGTATTGAGAGAAGGGGCCCCACTCAGCATTGCTATTCTTATTGTGAGCATCAATCAGGGAATTAAATCTGACTATCTGTATTAAAACACAGCTTATTCACTGTTCAAATTAAAACTCAAAATGGGAATACATATAAGTGTTAAGTTGTCCACGCTGGGCCCATTCAATATAGGACATCATTACTAAAGAAACCTTTTAAACCTATTTATGACGTGAAATTTGTGCACTGTGGGCATGTGTTAAGATTGCTATGTAGACCTTAACTCTTAAACTTACTGGCACTATATATATTTTAATTTGAAACCTTCCTGTTGTACAATCATAAGTTTACAAGTTAAACATGGATAGCTATGCTCTGTGGCTTCCTATGAATCTGAATTTCCAAAGAAACAGGTACCATGAGTGTTGAGAAGTCTAAGGAAATCTATTTTTATTTCATATTCCATAGCAAATTACAGTTCAGTATGGGCCCTTAAAAGTAGCTTTGCTTTATACTTCAAGCAACTTGCTCACTGTGAGTTTTCAGGAATTGTTGGCTTGTATGTTCCTGACACTCTTTTATAAATGATATGGGGTGACAGAAACCTTGTCATTCCCAGGCCTCTTGGAAACAGGCTAAAGAGGTTATCTTTTGCTTTGAGAATTTCCTGAAGGAAAACTAAAAGCAATCTTCTACTTGAGGTCAATTTCCATTACATTGGAGGCTTAGAATCTGCAAGATAAGAAGTTAATATAGCACGTCTAGTGGTTGGAAGGATGCATGTCCAATAAATTTCATAAAGATAATGGCAGGCACTGAATCTTCTGTGTTGGGGGAATAATAGGACTGAAACCTATCAGAACGTCTTGAAAATTGCCTATGAATAGGATCCTCTTTCTTTGCTTTCTGGGCTGTTATTTTCCTATTTCAAGGAAGATAGAATCTCCAGGGAATGAAAACTTTTGATGTGGCCTTAAACTCACAATTTGTACTTCTCTTAAGAGTACCACCATGTCCGGTAGCCCAATCGTGACATGTCACCAGCAGGTGGCAACAGCGAGTCCGATAGAAAGGGAAGCCCCAGGTCAGGCTCTTGCAGACACCTAGGAAGGGTGGCATGGCAGTGTGAGGAGGGAAAACGACTGATTTGTTCTTAAAAAACAGCGTGCTGCAGCGCAGTGTTCCACCTCTCCAGAAGCCCCTTTTCTCACTTCCATAGGCATTGACTGGGACTACAGGTCAACACTCTATTAAGCAGAGGGGGGCCCTTTAACAGCCTGGAGGTCTTCTCCTCCACAGGAGGGGAAGGCCGTTTGCCGGTGGGTTACATGGTTCTCCCTTTCTGACTTGTCTGCCCCTGTGGGCCTCTTAACTCTGAAAGCAAATGGCAGCTAATCATTTATTACTTGGAAGATTTAGCAAGAGCCAACCACTTTGACCCTGTTGGGTGGGGTGTCAGAAAGCGCGGACTGGGTGACTGTGCTATTTGCCAACAGGCAACCATGACAGACTTGCTGGTTTTCAAGGTTCTCCGGCGTTGCCTGCCAGTGAGGAGCCCCATGTCATTGCAGATGTCATTTCAGAGAGGACCTCATCCTTCTG
This sequence comes from Tolypeutes matacus, assembly GCA_026826555.1. NCBI lineage: Eukaryota > Metazoa > Chordata > Mammalia > Cingulata > Chlamyphoridae > Tolypeutes > Tolypeutes matacus. Next base: position 414,198 of record JAKSZT010054183.1, read on the forward strand.
CAGTGGTCTTGGTGCAATTTCAGAACGGGTTTCAGGACAGATACAACATGGCAGAGGCGGCGTACCAGGCTGGTGACACATGCACTGAGGGTCTCAAGCTCTCGTTTAGCTCAGGATTATTTGAGGAAAGGCCTCTGGGAGTGGGTGTTCTTGAGGATGGAGACCCCTGGAAGGGCAGCTTTTGCAGGCCATGGATGGGACCAAGCCATCAACGGGTGAGGTTGAGCTGCCCCCGCATCACCTCGGAGCTCAGCATGACCTTGCAGACTTGAGAGTCAGTCAGGCCTCAGCCGTCACAATGCACCAAGGGAGAGAAGCACGGAAATGCAAGGACATGGCTGGAGGCATAGCTCTAGCTGCGGCAGCTCTAAAAACCGTCCCGTCATGGTCCTCTGGAAGCAAATGGGTGAGCGTTTTGTAGAAACTTTTGCCTCCCCTCCCATTCAGAATCTGAACTGTTTGCTGCTCCCATCCCACTCGTTCTCTGAGGACAACAGCTTGTCATGTTATGAAGAAGATAGGAGGCTGCATTTGCCTCCCACCTGCACAAAAGCATCTTTATACACGAGTCAGGGGGTCAGGCCACAAGCTTTGGTTTTGCCTGTAATTTTTGGCATGTCACATAGTTTTTGAGTTTCCATTTGCTCATCTGTTAAATGGGTAATGATCCTGCCTTGGTGACCGTCTAGAATATTTAATAATATTAACAACTAATTGTGACTCATGAATTCTCGTGCTAATCGCCAGGCTACAAGGCTTGGCGCTTCACCCATCTCACTCGGAGAGAGGACAAAGCCCAACAGCCCTCTATGAGGCCTTATATGATCTTCTTCTTTTTTTCTCTTTCTGACCCCACCTCCTCTCCCCTCACTCATTCACATCACCTCCTGACCCCCTGCTATGTCTTGAGGACATCAGGCCTTTGCATTGCCTGTTCTATCCCAGAGAGGCACATGACAGAATTCCTCAACACTGTGCTATCTTTGTTCAAATGCTGCCTTCTCACTGATGTCCACCAGGACCACACTTTTTAAAATTGCAAACTGCCCGCCACCTGCACCCCAACCTTCCTGTAATCTATGAAGCACTCACTTACTTATTCATTAAGAATACTCTTTATTGTCTGCCTCCCCACATGGAATTTAAGTTCCACAGGGACAGAAATTTTGGTTTCTTTTTCATTGGAGCATCCCAAGTGCCCTGACAGTTCCTGCTATACAAAGTCATTTGGGAAATATGTGGTGAGTGGAAGACAGCACCACAGACTCTTCTCCCTCCCTTTCCCTCCCTCTCTCTCCCTCCCTCTCTCTCCCTCCCTTCCTCCCTCTTTCCTTCCTTCCCTTTTTCCCTCTCCCTCCCTCCTCCCTCTCTCACCCTGCCCCCCCCCACCTCATACACTCTCAGATACACTCATACCTCCCAGCTATTGTGGGCTCCCTTCCAGACCATTGCACTACAGCCCATAACACAATAAAGAAAGTCACACGAGTTTTTTGGTTTCCCAGTGCATATAAGTTTTGTTTACACTATTTGTAGACTATTAAATGTTCAATAGCATTATGTCTAAAAAAAAACAATGTACATGCCTTAATTAAAATGACATAGAGACACAAAGTGAACACTACTGTTGGAAAAATGATGCTGACAGGCTTGCTTGATGCAGGGTTGTCACAGACATTCAATTTGTAAAAAAAAAATGCAATATCTGCAAAGCACAGTAAAATGAGGTATGCCCGTACACTCACACCCACACCCACAAATACACTCACACAGGCTCACACATGGTCTCAGACACACGCATCACACACACTCTTCCATGTACACACACTCACAAAGACATAAAATATTTATATTTATTTTAGATTTGATGAGGTTGGCTAATAATACATTTTTAAATATTATTCCAAAGACAAGTAGAACTGCTTGAATATGCATTCAAGTGAGTTTGCTAGTTTTTTTCTGAAACCATTTTTTATGAAAGGAAATAGCTTTATATTACAGAACAGGAAAACCTCATTATGTAGATATTTGTTGGAAAGCAAAATCTTTATTAGTGAAATTATTGTGAGATGGTCAGTATGAATATGAAAAAAAAAAAAAAAAGCCAGAATCTAAAAATATTTTAAGAGAAATACAGTTTTAACTCTTTAATTATAGAGTAGTGATAAGCAGAATACTAAGACATTCCAAATAAACACTCTGCTAGACATAGTTGAATGACTAGATAAGGATAATTTTATAATTAACACGCTGTTTGTATGCAGTTGGGTAGTTGTGAATGTGTGTGAAAGCAATTTGTTCTCTTAAGTAAATTTAAACAACCCCACCTCCACTTGTTTACTTTATTAATTTGTTTAATCAATTAATTTTTTTAGATAATGGGGAAGTAAACGGTGGAGAAGTAGATAAATTTGGTTTGAATTGCCACAATGATAATTCGTAGAGTCTTAAAAGAGATTCTAGTCTCTTGCAAAAATGTTAGTGCCTGATAAAAGTATCAGGTAGTTCGTTCCGTGGCCGATTCTGACCTATTTGCATTCACATGCTTCTGTATCCAGAAGCCTTCCAGATATGACATTCAGAAAATGTCTGAGCCATCAAAATGTGGATTTTGTTTTTCTTTTCGTTTTGTTTTGTTTGTCAAGGAATATTAGTGGTGGAGATGAGGGGTGACTTTTCAGCTCCATGTAGTTTTCCCAGTTTATTTTTGGGCTCTCATTGCTCATTGCACCCAGGAAGATTGCACCCAGGAAGTCTAACTGCTTTCACTGGGCACCTTGCATCTTCACCTGTTTTGGAGTGAGGGGCTGTAGAATCTAGTGTCCTCATACCAGGTGGTGGTGGAGGGGGGGTGGTGGGGCTCCTGGCTCTGCAGGGAGCTTTCCTGCAGGGCCTTACTCTTTTTCCAAATAGGGCATTAGGTGATTGAATAGTTCTGGGTGCTGGGAAGCCTCACCTCCTGTACAGCTAAAATTAGACTCCTCGGGGTGTCCCATCAGGCACATGTCCAGGGATGTAATCAGGGCCTCTCTACCTCTCTCCCTACATGTCAAATACTTTCTCAAGAAAGCCAAGAATGACATTATCCTTTAGTTTTTTCTTCTGTAGACCAAATGCATCCATTTTATTAATATTTTTCTAAGAAAGTAAGCATCTCAATAATGGAAAAGTTTATACACGTGTAAAAGTTCATATAATGTTTTGGAGGTTTACCTCTTTCTTGAAGGTGATCTTGTACATTTTGCCTCCAGGAAAAAAAAATCTTCTCTAATTGGTAATGGGAAAAGGAAAAAGAATTTGCTCTTTGGAGGCTTTTGACCAAGAACATATCTGTAAAACGAGGCACATGCCTCTGTCACTACCCAGTCCACCTGGGGCTTCCTCTGTCACTGCTTCCCTCTTGCAGGTAGAGTCACAGATGCTCCTAATGATGTCGCGGGTCCTCACATCTCCCCGAGGCTGATGATTATCTTCACTTCTACTCTGGGAGGAGATTACTGAAGGCTGAGTAGCCAAGAACCTACCCAAATGTTGGAAAAGTCTATCATGGAATCAAATCCAGCTCTCTGACCTAGTGGAGCGACTCTGAAGGAAGGCAAGTACAGTCCAGCGGAGAACGACATTATTTTATAGAATGATGACTTCAGATCTTCATTGTGATACATAAAACTTCTTGATTGGTCAAAAGCTAGGGGATGTGGAGGGAATTTTCTAACCCTGGGAATGTCTTTGATCCCAGTTTGATCTCCAAATCTGGGTTACTATGAACACAGTAATGATCATTTTGAGAATCATAATTGGCAAAATTATATTTTTTCTTAGGCACAAATAACAGAATCCCCTGGAGGAAATTAAATATTGGAATAGAGCAGAGTAAAAAAGAATCTTAATGGAAAATCACCTTGTACTTTAAACATGGGGAGCTCTAACATTGAAAGGGATTCTTGTACTGTGTCAAATTGTTTAGTCAGCTTTACTGCAATGGTCATTGTCAAAACCAGATTTTCTGCTCCACCCCTGTAGTCGATTTTGTCTACTGGCAAATGAGGTGACCTCATGTGGGCTTTTGGAAACATTTAAGCTATTTTATATAACGACTCTGGTGTATGGGGTGGCGGTAGTGGGATTGTAAACAAATGGTTATTCACAGGTGTCACTTGAATTCCTAGTTCACGTATCTGAACATTTTTATTTATTTGATGACCTCAGACTTAGGCTTCTTGTCCCTACCAACATATTTTCCAAAATTTGGAAGAATCCATGAGTTTAGTTTCAAAGTGTATAAAATGTTTTGTGACTGTAAAAGGGAAAATCAATGTGATAGAATATGGTTTCAAAGTTATTTTATTAGGAAGATTTAAAGAAAGTCAACAAGTATGGAGCTCTTGGACAAAAGCTTTAATTAGCAAAGTCTTAATTGAATGCTGAGTAGAAGCTGACACTGAATCTATATTCAGTATAATACAGTGAGCACTTAGCAGCCTATGAAACGATGCAAAAGAGAGTTTTGCGTATTTACCAAGTCAGAGCATAAGGATCTTTACGTGGACAGTCAAGGGTGGCCAGGATGAGTGACACCAGCGAAGTAGGAAAGAGAGGCCTATTCATACTCAGGTGGGAAAGAGAGGTCTATCCATACTCAGTGTGGGAAAGAGAGGTCCATTCATACTCAGTGTGGGAAAGAGAGGCCTGTCCTTACTCAGTGTAGGAGAGAGAGGCCTGTCCTTACTCAATGTAGGAAAGAGAGCTCTATCCATACTCAGCGCAGGAGAGAGAGGCCTATCCTTACTCAGCGTAGGAGAGAGAGGCCTATCTTTACTCATTGTGGGAAAGAGAGGAGAAGCACGCCTCACAGGGTCACCTGGAGAAACACTTCAGTAGCTTAAGACTCCACTGAGCAGGGAGGGAGCAAAGGTCCAGCGGGCCTGGGGTTTGCTTTCTAATGTTATGTGCATGGAGCTGTAGCAGTTGGCCAAGCAAGAGTGAGGTTTGGGGAGTTTGTGTTTGACTTTTGCAGGGTGTGAGCCAGGTAGGATGCAGGGAGGAGAGAGAAGCTGTTTATCTTGGGTAAGCAGGTGTCCATCGCTGAGGGACCCAGCAACAGGGCCAGAGACCCTGAGGTACCCTCAGAGGGAAAAAGCAAGGCTCCAGTGCCCCCCCTCACCCCCCCCGAAACACAGCTCAGCCACAGCAAGACGGTGGGGGGGTCTGGGGGGGTGTTTTCCCAGCTCAGCCCCCCCCCCCCCCCCCCCCCCCCCGGAGTTTGGTACTGTTATTCTTTCCATTTGACAAATCAGAAGACCAAGACTTAGAGAAGCGGATGACTTGGAAGGTCATGGGATGCTGACATAAGGCCTTGGCCCATTATTGCCCCATCGGATTAAATCTCCCCCTCACGGGCGGCCCCTGAGGAGGGGGTCTGCCCCTCACAGTCTAAAGGAGCATCACTCACATGTTGAGAAGCCACATCGGGTCAGATTGTATGGGATCTTGTATACCAGCTTAGGGCATTGACACTTATATTAGGACACAAATGAAGGTTCTTAAGCAGAGGAGTAGCTTTATTCCAGTGATTTTTTTCCTGGAAATTCCATCTATCAGGAGGCTGCAGAATGAATTGCATTGGTAGAAGATTCCAGAGGTAAGAAAACACACGTCATTGTCCTTATACATCTAAAATACATAAAATCAGACCCATCTTTCTGTGGTTTTCTTTCTTTGCTCTTTTCTTTATTTTTATATTTTCTTGTGCTTTATTGTTGATTCTTATTTATTGCACATGCAGAGCCATGGCTCACACCCAGCAAACAACTTAAAAATAAAATGTGTGATTTTTTTCCACTTTCAAGTAACGCATGCCCTAGGATGGAAAACATGATTTGTTAAAAGTATAAAGTAAAAAACTCTAACTTGATCCCATTGCTCAAAAACTAGCACTGTTAATATTTTAATATGTTCTTTCCTGTCTGTCTTCTACTACTACATATTATATAGTCTATATCAGTTTGTGTCTTATTTTTATCTTCATATTATTGTTTTGCATGTTATAAATTCCTGAAATCTTTGGTAATATATTCCATCAGAATGGCTAATTAATAGCACAAATGACCAAAATCTTTCCCTGTTTCAATGATTTTCTTTAGGACAAACATACTTAGATGATGAAAAGAGCAATGAAACCTAAAAAGCTAAGTTTCATTTATTAGTGATCACTACTGTGAACATATTAAGTACTTGCTAAACATTTATTGGCAGCTTGATTCTCCAGTGCTCTTGTCACAGTGATTTAAAACTCTTATCTAGAAACTGGAAGTAAGCGTCTGAAAGGTGGACTTCAGCCTGGGAGGCTTACTGGAAAACAAAAATCACTAAAAAAAAAAAAAAACCTCTTCAAAACTCTGGAGAAAGGCTGTGTTATTTAGGCTTTTCTAAATTAAAGTTTGGCCTGAAGGAAGGCTGAAAATGATGAAATTTTAAGGACTATTTTCTTTACAATATGCTGTTAAATGAAATAAAAAATATTCACAATATCCCTAATACACACATATACCACAGTTTATGGCTTAACAGTTAATGGTTAGAGAAAGATGCTATTTTCTAAACAGCCTTCTGTCTTTTTTAGTTCTGTGTCCCGAGTGTGAATTAGAAGATGAAAAACATTTTCTCTCTCCTTCCAATTTAATTTTTGTTTGGGAGGGGGTTCAGTAAAGTACAGTTTTCTAGCCTACTTTTGAAGCAGACGGAAAACCTTTGAGGATATCAATAGCCTCACCTTCCAATGTATCATATAAATCTTGTTTATTTAGCAAAAAAGAAAGAGGGAAAAAAAAAAAAACCTCTCTAACCAAACACCAACGCAACATTCTTGGAGGAAATTGTCCCCTTAGCTATTTCTGAGCAAGTCAAAGTAACACATGGTCAGGGGGACACTCTAGCTGCTGAGGTGGCATTCTTGTACTTCAGGCTTTAGACTTTTGGATTATTAAACTCTACCCTGAACCTTCTATGTCCCACATTGATATCCTAGAGCTTCAAATATGTTTTTGAGTTGAGCAAGACAATTAAAGATGTAAAGGCACAATTAAGAGATACATCAATTCCTTTTTAGATTTTGGATTATTAAAAAGGCACTAGTCATGAGTTTCTGCTTGAAAATTTTAAGGTTCTTGTAAAAAAAAATTCAGACCTAGATGACACAGGAGCCATTTCTCTCTCCTATTTTCCTCAAGAGTGGAGTTGCCATGTGTCTCAGTATGTCTAGGAAAGTCCCAATTTATGCCTGTTGTCTCCCTGTGTAATTATTAACAGCACTTCCTATTACTTTCAAGAGTTTCTGGTTTAAACAGTCAATTATATAGTCACCTCGCTAATGAGGAAATGGAGCTTCTAGCCTTGAAAGGACTGCACCAATTTCTCAACTAGACCAAACTAGTTTATAGCAAAGTAGAGATGAACAAACTCTTCTGACTTCCAAACTTGGATTACATGTATTATAGTGATTCCAATCATGATTTCAGAGGAATTGAGTAAATGCAAAGAGCTTAGCTTTTTGATTAAGCTGTACAGGTGCCAATGGTTCTCAAACTTCAGCTCACCTGGAAGGGCTTGTAAAGCAGAGCCTGCTGGGCTCTATCCCAGTTTCCTATTTCAAAGCTCTGAGGCAAGGCTGGTAATTTCTGTTTCTAACAAGCTCCCATCCTCTGTGATGCTGACACTTACTGACACAGGGAACCCACTTCGAGAACCACGGGCATGCATCTGTTAGGGCAAATTTTCCATATTGTCAAGGTAGAGGTGTGAGTGTGGTCCCTTCCCAGGCTGTAAATGTTCGATTCTTCTTCTCAATATGTAATTTATTTTATATGCACAAGAATTTTCTCACAGACAAAGCTAGAAGGGTGGTGTGGAAAACTAAATCTGAATGCAGAACTAAACTTACAGAAGGTAGGGGAAGGTGGGGATGAGAGTGCAGAACAGAACCTTTCTTTGGGAAGAGTATTTCTTAGGAGGTATAGGGCCAGTGTTTGAGGGCTACGTGGAAGGTGCCCAGTTGGGAGAAATTGCTCCCACACTTAGCTTGAGAATCTTGCTATTCAAAGTGTGGTCCGTGAGCCGCCATCAACACCTGGCAATTGCTGGAAGTGCAGAGCTGGGAGATCCCAGGGCTCAGGCCAGAGCTTCTTAGACAGAGTATGGCTAATTTGCCGCAGTGGGCCATTGCAGGAGGAACCGAGGCACTGAATTGGTCGGCGCGGTTGGTTTTCTCACTGAGATATTAACTTCAGAGAGTCTCGGCTTTCAAACCATGATAGAAGTAAGATTAAAGTTTCCAATAAAATGATCTGAGTTAGTTCAGTCTTCTAAACTTTAATGCCATTCTGGGACAGTGTTTTCTGGGTGGAGAAGGCAAGATTCTCTTTCTCTCGCTGCCTTTCTCTTTCATTTGGAGAAATAAGTCAATAGAAGTAAATGGGAGCCCAGGGTGATTAGGTTAGAGTCACAAGGTAAGCATTTCAGGGAAATGTTTGTCACAAATGCTTAAGCTGCCGTTAGGGGAATTCTGCCTCTGCCTCTAGCTGGTAAGGATGAAGTTTTGTGTTGATAAGCAGTGTTTAAATCTGATTCACCAGGTCTGAGGGCAGAGTCAAGGAAAATATGTCCCGAAGTGTTATTTCAACTACTTTGAACTTTCTGGGAACAATTAGATCTAAATGATAAGGCAAAGGTATTGGATTCTCATTCCCTGCTTTTCTTTAATAACAACAACCGAAATGGCAAGACCATTTTCCCGTCAAAAAGGTAGTGAAAACAGGATTTTGTGTGAGTCAAATAGAATCACCTTTGCAACTGAAGCAATGGTGAGTCACCACTTGAAATTGCTCGTCGACTCTGAGAACCCTGTGGTTGCTGTGAATGACATGCTTTCCTGGATTCGCCTTGAAAATAACCAGCCCTGCAAAGCACCGTTTTCCCCTCTGCTTGCCGTTTAAGAGGCCAAGCTTTCCAAATGCACCTGCAGTTTTGAGTCAACAAAAATCACCAACCCAGGGTGATAAGCTCCATATAAATAATTAATGACACGGAACTAATTACTCCTACATTAGGGCCACCTGCACCCTCAAAGCTCAAGAGCCCCAGGTGCGAAAATTGCAGGGACAGCTAATTGTGAGCTGCATTTCCTCACGTCAGCCCTGCAGAGGAGGCCCCAGCTGCTTCCTGCTCACGTTTTTCAAGGTTCAGCAGGCTGAGCAGGAGTGGGACCGGCTGCATTTGTAACTATCTCCAAAGACACGGTGGCTCTTGGAAAGCTGAGCCCTTAGAGGCCACCAGGGTGTAATAGGGATTAGGTTTAATGAGAGGAAAACACACTTTGAAGGAAGGATATAGTTGGAAATTGTGCCTAAAGCTCTGTGAAAACCCCTGGGTGAGAGTGTCACCCTTAGGTGCTATAGGGAGTTTGCTCTTGGGTTCAGAGGACTCCAAGATTTCAATCCCCAAATGCGAATTAACTTACGAATGTATATTTCACATGGCTACACGGGGATTGTCATAAATGTGCTGCTCTGCCGGTGGGGATCTGGGTTGAGTGCAGTGGTGGTGTGAGTGTGTGCAAATGGAAGTCCACGGGAGACCAGCCTCGGGATAAGAAAATCTGGTTTGAATGAAATCTATCCCACAGACTTTTATGCTTATAGTGACTTAAACAGAAGCAGAAGTTTTCAGGCCGTCCCCCAGAATGCTATTTATTACTTCGTGTTGGCTTTGGAAGTAAGAAGAAAAATCACAATCGAAGTTATTACCTCTGACTTTAACATCTCTATTTGATTTTGCTTGATACAAAACAGAATCTCTTAGGTGCAGCTCCTCATTTCATGATAGTGTCATACCAAATATTATTCCTGCATGATGGTGTAAAGATGAGGAAAACAACACTTGGCTACTCAGTGGAACATTTATGAAGTGATAGAATTAAGGATTCTAAAGGCCCTTGGAAAAAAAACCCAGCAAAGTTTTCCCAACTACAGGTTTTCCTTTCTACACACATGCTCAGACACACACAATACTTTACATGAATTAGATCATAGAATACTTGTCATCCTATTTAAAGAAAAAAACCTCTTTTTTTTGCTTAATTCCCTCATCTACATCTCTTCTGCCATGCAACTTTCACTATGCTCATTAGAATATTTAAAATTATATTAAAATAAATGTAGATAGTGATCTCTAGTCATTTTTCTTACAAAAATGGAATTTATATTTTTCCTGCGTCTTGCTGTCTCTTAATATCTTCAAGTCAAATGGATAGGTTGACCCCATTCCTTTTAATGGCTGCATACTTTTCCACTATATGATTATGCCATGTTTGTTCAACCCTTTCCCTTATAGATTAGAATTCACATTATGTCCTATCAACAGTGTTACAAGAAACACCCCTGTATTTGTTATATTTGTACCTTCACAGGGTTAGCTCCCAGGAGCAGGGTTGCAGGATCAAAGGCTATGTGCAGTTAATTTTAATAGGCATTGCCACGATGATTTTCAAGATGGCTATACCTAGTGACCTTTCCTATGGTGATATGGGAGTACATTTCCTCCCAGTCCTCACCGGGAGCAGGTGTGTTGGCTCTAGGACACACTGCCCACTAGTGACATCTATTGGTTTTGAATACAGATTTGTTGGGTTAGAGTTTCTTGTTGAGTGGCCTTCAGCAGTCCACTTCACTTCCCAGTGCCTCCTTCTCCTCATGTGTAATAAGTGGATGGTAAGGATTCTACTACTTCATAGGGTTGGTTGGGAGATTAAACAGGAAATAATACTTGCATACGAGTCTTAGCCCTGTGCCTGGACTAGCCTTAGCACTCAGCTAACAATAGCTCTTATTATTAGAATATTATAGATTGATCATCAGGACCTTTGAGAAATATCTGGGACTATGGCTCATTGCAATATGATACAATTGTAGTGAGCAATATTCCTAGGTAAATTGTGGAATTCTACCCAATTTGGTGGTAAGTAGGTAAATACAAAGCAGGTGCAAGCTTCCCATAATGCTCAACCACAGAACACAGTGTCCAGAACCAGGAGGCCACCTCTGATCACCTGTAAATGTGAAAGAGAGAGTAAACTAAAGTTCAGGTCATTAAAGAACTGCGCTCTGTATAAACATAAACATTTTATGGGAGTTGGCATATTAAATATGTTCAAATGTTATTTCTTCTCTCCATATGTTTGAAAGTAAAATCCAAGATGTTACCAGTAAGTTGTCATGTGGCGTCTCTCTCTTCAGATCATTTTAGTTCTATGTGGAGGTAGACCACTTCACCTGGGCTGTTTCTTCCACTCTCACCCTATCCCATGTTATTTATGTTCCTCACCCACAATTTCTGAGACAGGGCCCAAAATTATGCTTCCGGGAGCATCTTGTGGTGTGTGTGTGTAGGGATGGGTCCCTGTGAAATGGAAGCATTTCCCTTGAGAAGCTGCTCAGGTTTATGGCAGGCAGGCGACAGTGGCAACCGTTTGCTTCTAGCCACAGGTGAAATGGCCTCTTCTTCATATGAGAATTCTTGTGTGAATTAGGAAATCGTCAACACCCTGAGAGCGTGGCTCCTTGCCTCGTCCTGGGCAAGGTCTAGTTATGAGTGAAAGCTGGATTTTATTGAAGCAGGACTTGGAGAATCCTGAGGATGTTTGCTTGTTTGTCTGGGGACTTTGTTCGTTATTGAAGCAGGAAATGTGAAGTATGAACTGTGTGACCTCCAAGGAAACATCACTTGCTTGTTTCTGAACCAAAAATCAGGGCATGCTGTCTGAGAAAGGAGTTTTCAGTAGCTGCTAGGAGTAAAGCCAAACAGTCACATTTCCAAGACCTTTTCATTATTTTGAGGAATATGTGAAAAAATATTCAAAACTGATATTAACTTGAAGAATCAAAAGCTCAGTTTCTGTACACTAAAATTGAAATTTAGTATTTTTTGAAAAATACATTCTAGCCAATTATCATATGGACTCCACATCAGACAGCAATTTATGCCCTAGATATTTCAAATTATTAATTCAGTAACCCCTTTTCCTGAAGGCCCATGATGTATAAAGAACAGGCAATTAAACTTTAAAGGCCTGATCTAACTCCTTTCTAAACTTACAATTGAGTATGGGAAATACAACATTTGCCAATAATTTCAATATGTATAGAACTCTGAGCAAGTAGACCTGACCCTAGGTGAGTGTGGGAGGACGAAGGAATCTCTCCTGCTTGGAGGGCCGCCATGTGTCACATGGAGGCTGGAATATGTCTGAGCCTTCAACAATGACCAGGGATTCCAACGTTTTCAGTGAGAGGCAACGGTGTGTAGGTTGAGAGTGTGAGGAGCGTTCTAAAGAGAATGAATAGATTGGTTTGAATCCCAGATATGTGGGATGATTTCAAATATTCCCTTTCATTGTCTTTTCATTTAAATAAATTCATGGATCAATCAAAAGAAAAATCCCTTGTTATGCCTGTGTCTTCATTCCAGGCTCAAAAACTTGTTCACCCAAATCCAATAAAAATGGTGGGCAAGTAACTTTGAAATTGTGATTAAAGCATAATGTTGAGGGTCCTGAAAAACAGTTAAGGGGGGGATGACTCCCATTCTGGAGTCCACAGGGAGATATTAAAAGTTTTGAGCAGGCATGGTGGTAGGATTGCCTAAGATGTGATGGTTCCTAAAATAACTGGAAGAAAAACAAGACCTACCCATTGTTTAATGTAAGTGGGAGAAGTCAGAGAGGAATTTGAGATTTTAAACTGTTGTGTATTGATTAGAAGGTAACACAACGATTAAATGCTTGAGGTGTGTGGTGAATATATTGTTTAAAATTCCATTTCCCTCACTTACTAACAGTGTAACACTGGGAAAGTTTCCTCATCTTTAAAATGGGGAGCGAAATAGCAGCCCTAGTAGAGGCCCTGTGCTCCTATAGACTATATGTTCCATAAATTTTGGATATTTATATTATTAGGAAAATATATCGGGCAATAATGTATAGAGATTTTTACTAATTACCCATGTGCTCCCCTTGTTGGAATAAAATATCTGTGGCAGAAATAAAAATGAGCAAGAACTAGTGGGTGGGATTTTACCTTGTTTTCCCATTTGTAAATTCCTTTTCGAATTCTGTAGATGAAGTTCCAAGAGTGAAGGATTGAAAGAGGAAAAAAAAAAAAAAGAATGGGAATGGTAGGGTGGACACTCTGAACCAAGGCTCAGCATTATTACAAGAAAAATGATGTGTGATGGGGGAGTGAGAAGCCGGTTTGAGGGAGCCTGCACCTACGTGCATTCATTACACTGCTTACTTGGGATGAGATGCTGAAAATTGCATGCAGAGCTCAAGAATGACAGTCCCAGCTATGATTCACCAAAGAAGCCACTCTCAGCAGCATCCGCCTTGGCATTTTCCCGAGGTCATGTTTACACACAATTTATGAAGTTATAACATGCGGTTGGAAGTTTCTCTGGCATATTTAGAAATGTCAGGGAGGGTTGAGGTCAACCTTTAGTTCGGCCTGTCTTCGATCTCTGCCTAAATATTTATTGTGCCCAGGCCAGAGAAGGGCTCTAGCGTTAGGCTCTGTGAACTGCATGATTGGGGCCCTCTGCAGAGTTTAGTTCCTGGTGTCTCGATCACCTGACTCTCACACGCTCAGTTTTCCATGATGAAGAAGCGTTTGTGTTGTATTCTCTGAAGAATAATCTTTCATCTTGTTGCCCTTCCCCCATTCGGTCCCGGTCTCTTCTTGGGCTGTAATTGGGGGAAGGGTTTTCCAAATGCTTTGGAGGACAGTCAGCAGGTCGTGTATATGTTATGGAAACCGCCCCCACCCCACCCAGCCGGTTTCTCATCCCTTGTGATGTGATATCATGAAGGGGAGGTGACTTCTCCAAAGGAACCTCTCTCAATCCTAGTTAATTCCAGTTGCTAATATATTCTTCCTTAAAAATCTGCTTCTGATATTTACCTGTTACTCCTGGAGCTAATTAGAATAAATCTATTCCTTCTTTTGCATAGATAGATGAATTTGGAAGCTATCATATTTCCATAGCTGTCTTTGCTTTCTTTTTCTTTTCAATGCTAAACCTACCTCAGTCCCTTCAACAACTTCTCATGTGACATGGTCAGTCTTGTTATATAGTTTCTCTTTTTAATATATAAAGACTGTTCCATTAGTAACTGATAGTATAGTATTAGGTCCACAGAATAACTTATCTTGATAGGTGTACTAGGCTTGCATATTGGTGAGCAAAGTTAATATGTTGACTGGTAGAGCTGATGATTTCAATTGCTTGACCAATTTCTTAAGGAAAACTCCTTTGGCCTAATTTGAGGGGTTTACCACTCTGATTTACAAAGAGGTTTCTGGTGAACAAAGTAGATTTCGATAAGCTTGAAATATTTTCAAAATGAGTTTCTAGCCTTTGGGGAAGTTGTTTGGATCATTAATTCCTTTACAGCAACAACAAAGTGGGCTCATGCATTCATTTCTTCATTCAAGGTTTACCAAGTGTCTGATACACATTAGGTTAGAAGTTGCAGAAGGGGAATAACATTCCACTCAATAACCAAGAAACTTCCTGATCTCAGGCTGCTTTGCCCTTCCATGGATAAAGCACACTGTGCCATTCAAAGGGCTTTCACGTGTATTATTCCATTGAATGACGTGACTCCGGCATCTGGAGGGGCAGAGAAGCCAGTGAGAGCTGAGTTAACTGGAACCCAGAGAGGTGGAGCACTTTGACCTTGGTCCCACCCCACTAGTAGTCCCCTGCAAACAGATATAAAAAATAAAACAACAAAGCCTACTTGCAACTGAACAGCACAGTCCATAGCTTTAAACCAAAAATAATGTGAGAAGGTTTAAAAGTTGCAAAGAAGGTAGTTTCCACATATTTGAGTAGAATATGTTACACTCCATAGAGCACAGATACTGTTTCTGGTATTTTTGGGTTAGGGAAAACTCTCAGGAAAATGTTTCGAGGTCATTATTAAAGTTCCTGATACCTCTGAGATAACAGCACGTATTTACCGTGATTTAGCAACACATTAATCTGTAGGATATTTTCTAGCCACCTCAACTTTGGTAACAAAGACAAAAACCCCGAGGCAATCATAAAAGGTCTTTGAGGAGCCAACTAGATGTTACAGGTTCTATAATTGAGTTTAACAAGAAGAATCTGAAAATCCAAGAAACAGCTACTTAAGATGCTTATATAAGTGAATATCCATGTTCTTAGGAAAGATATATGGAAGTAGTACATGTTCAAGGAGCATGATGTTTACAATCTGCTCTCAAATGTTTAGCAAATAGATAAATAGATAGGCAGATGGAGGAGGGAGGAGGGAGGAGGGAGGGAGGGAGGAAAAGAAAGAAATGTGGCAAGTGTGGCAAATGTTAAAAGTTGGTAGATCTGATAAGATATGGACTATAATTAGTAGTAATTATAAAAGTAATACTTTTATTACTTTTATAATAATACAAAGTAGTAGTAATACTTTGACAACAAATATTTCACAAAACTGCAAGGTGGTGGTGGTGGGGTGCTGTATGACAGCCCTGTGTGATGATAGGCATGCTTGTTTTGTAAGTTCACAACTTTTACTGTACACTTATTGTTTATGTATGTTCATGTATGAATGATGTACTTAAATAAATTGTTTTTAAAATGAAACAAAAGGCTAGCGGATCTGGGTATCTGGTTGGGTGGGGTAGGATGGAGTTCTCTGTATGGGGTTTGTGTTATTTTTGTAACTGTCTTGTAAACTGAAATTATGTTTTGAAAAAGAAACAGCTAAATGCTGTTATATATTGTTCTTATGATGGCAGGGAAGAATTTAATCAATTTTAAGAAAATGCCTAGAAGAAATACTTTTTAGTGATATTAAAAGATGGATTTCTTCAGTTATGTGGAAAAATCTCTAATGTGGAATGATACTGGATAATGAGACATGACTATCATCTGTTTAGTGGTGCATAAAAAAAGTTGGATTTGAAAGTGAAGATGAGTTTGGGAAAAGACAGATAGCAATTGGTATGGGTCCAGGAGGTTGTTTTATTTTGTTTTTTGTTTTTAAAGTGATATGGTTAAGTAAAAGTGTAATTGAAGTGTAAGCCTGGAGTCTGATCCCCAACCCTTTGAAGCTGTGATTTAGGCTTGTGGCTATGTGATGCCTGAGTCTTACCTCTGTATTGTTACTATCTTTGGACCCCATCATTATGCACGTTATTTAGCAGTATAGGTCAAATTATTTTCAAACAAATGCCACCAAATGAAGAAGAAAAAAAAGATTCCCAAACATCACTAATTTTAAGTGGTATTGCATACAATAAAATTCCAGAACTATAAAATAACTTGGTTAAACTGGAGAGTTTACTGTATAAGAGAATTTGGACCGTGCCCAAGTTATCTGAAGCATAAAACTGTTATCCACCTGGGCTGAGTCTGACTTCCCATGAGCTTTGGCACTGAGGTAGGGGGTCTTGAGCTAATTAGTCACTTCTTGCCAGAGGCCAGGGATTAAATCATGTTTCCTGGAAATGTTTTAATTCTATAGATCTATTTTCAAAGTGCTATGCCTCTCAACAGTGGCAGCAATCTGCAAAGTTGCATGGCATTTTTCTACCGGTATTTGACTGCCTGGGTGTAAAAGAAGAGAAAGCAGGTGGTTGGATTGAGCTAGGTTTGGAGGTGCAGGAAAAAGCACACAGCAATATACGTAAGTTAGAAGTTGAAATGACAAGCCAGGATGGCTAGACTACATAGGGAAGGAAAGGAAGCTGTTGGAATGGGAGGAAAGGAAAGCTGCTAGGACTGGAGGACTTCGTGAGGGATGGAGAAAGTGTTCAGAGAGAAGGATATTTGTAATTAACATTTTATTAGTGAAACTGTCCTGAAATTCAGGATTCATGGAAGTGGAATAGCAAACGGCAGTAGAAATTTTGTCATTGTGTTCAGGCAGACAGAGTACCAGATATACCTGTGTTGTCCACTTGGATGTTGCCAACTGGCAAGAGCTGTGATGATTTAGGAAGGTTGTGACCCAGATGCCAAAGTCCTCTGTGGCTGGAGGGAGGGATCTCTCAGCCAGTGGGTACCAACCTTGCGGAGGCTCAGGGAGTGATGGAGCTCAGTGTTGCAAGGCTCTGAGGAGAGGGAGTTTGCAGGGATGGGGAGGGGTGAGTGACAAGGAGAATGCTGATGCTGAATTGATTTGTGGATGGTGGGGCACAAGCATTCTTCCCTTGGGTAAGTTGCAAAGGGGCAAGGAGTGAACTTGGGAGTGGGCAGGTTTTGATAAACTAGCAGACACAAATTTGACCTCCAGTTTCCTTAATCCTCGAGAGTCTCAGGATCAGTTTTCCAAGTTCAGACCTCTCATCTACTGCCGATGGGCCAGAGCTGCAAACTGCAAATAGGGAGATCTGGTTGCTTGGTTTTAACACCTTGTTTGAAAATCAGCAGCCCGAATCTGCAAGCCTCATCCTCCCCCTGTAATGTCCCACAGCTGTGAATTCCCCGTTAATTATATGTTGGGTAATGAGGACTGGCTTTTATCTCAACTGAATTTCAGTTTTAAGCTTTCTTAATGGGCTTACCTTTTGGTGCTTGTGGGAGAAGGGCAGTGGCGAGGCCTATTAAATTTTCTTTTTATATATCGTACTTCCTTCCAAAAGCAGTAATAAAAATTGTCTTTCTTTTTTCTCCAGTAACATTCTCTTCATCCATTTTAACCCAGATGTCCCCTCCACCATTTCTGAATCCCGGGTCTGCCACTTACTTGTTCTTGAGCTTCTCAGTACTCGGTTT
Source organism: Tolypeutes matacus (assembly GCA_026826555.1). Lineage (NCBI taxonomy): Eukaryota > Metazoa > Chordata > Mammalia > Cingulata > Chlamyphoridae > Tolypeutes > Tolypeutes matacus. Next base: position 432,048 of record JAKSZT010054183.1, read on the forward strand.
CCTCATTTGTAAAGTCATAGTAGTAATGTTCACTATTCCAGAGGGCTGTTATGAGGTGTGAGTGAGGTGAGATTTGTAAAAGGCTTAGAACAGAGCCTGGCATATAGTAAGCTGTCACATGAAAGTGTTAGTTATTAAAATTTTTTAATTTCTTAAAAAATACTTTGGTATAATAAAACTGCCTGGGAACTTGGTCACAGAAAGCAGCAGCATGAGGTTATTGACAAGTGTCCTCTTTTAAAAATCAATTCCCTTTTCTTGTGATTCTGCAGGCCTATGTCTGGTAGGATCTCTCGAGTAGACACATCTTCAGTATCTTCTTCATAACTTCCTCTGCCGCTATCACCCACTTATCTCTCTGCCGTCTCACACCTGTTCAGCCAAAGATTAGGAATTACAATCAAAGTCTCAGTAGTGGATTAGGAAGCCTTCTTCTGCTTTGGTGTTGCTATGCTGAAGCTTCTACAGGCTGGTAGCTGGGCCATTAAAGGAACTTAAATTGTCAGCCTACTTCCTAAGCAAACTTCTAACTCAATTAGCCCTTATTTGACTGTCTAAATCTTTGGTGTGACACGCCCTGTCAGTTTGGGTGGGAGCTTTTAGTATGAAAGACATCCTTTTTCCTGGGAACTCAGCCCAGGCACACCAATTCCTTCCACAGTTCTTTCCAAGCACCCTCAGCTGGGAGGCAAATCTTCATTCCAGTTCATCTTTTAGGATAGCAGCCAGCCAGGTGAGAAGTCTCATCAGCCAATCTCTTCAATTACCTGGTCTTTTCACACTGACACTGTCTCCGGAGTAACCGCTTTGTTTTGAGTAACCATTTTGTTGAGAGGCTTCCCTCACTTTCTGACAATTCCTTTGGGGTGAGCAATATTTTTGAAGATGATATTTGTGTCCCCTTAATTTGCTGTAGTATGACTCAAGTGTGAAAGATTGTCTGTCGAGCAAACAAGTGGAGCCTTTGGCTTTGTGCTAACGTTTTATGACTGGTGAATTCAGTAACCTTCTCCTTCAGCTTTGATCTTAATTATTTTAAATATCATAGGGTCTGATTCACAAGGCAGTAACGGCAGGTCATTATTCCTGGCATGATTAGTCTAGGTTAGAAATTAGGTTTCAGGCCCCAGGCACTATGCTTCAATACTTTCTGAAATGAACACCTGTGCAATGGCTGCACAAATCATTTGGTTAAATCAGCCTCTAATTTAATGAGCTCTGACTTCACATTTTTGTTGCAATCTTTAAGCATTAAATACGTGTGCACACTTTTGAATTTGTCATGTTGTACAATTAGGTGCCTTCTCAATCCTTTTGCTACTAACTTGTGTAAGAAACTTTGGCCTAGATATGCATGGGCGAATTGAAAATCAGTCTTTAAAAAGAACAAAATAGAAATCTACCTTTTAACCTACTAGTCCAAAGGTAACACACAGCCTCAGGATTATCCTCAGAAATGTTGGATGAAGAAGCAAGTGGATATTAGAATTTCAGTATCTACTCCCAGAGGTCAAGCTTCCACAGGGGATCTTGGCCTTTTGCAGTTTAGTAAGTTTCTCTTTCACTTTGTGGTCTCTGGACCATCAGCAGTGTCTTGGAACTTAGAAATGCAGACTCTCGGGCCTCATCCAGGGCCCACTGCATCAGAACCTGCATTTTAACAACACCCCCAGGTGTTTTACAGGAACACTCATTAGCTCATTCTCCTTCACCTGATTTTGAATTATGCCTCCATTGTTGATATTTGGGGGCAAAATTCCTACAGAGATCAAATTAAACGATGCTAACTGCCACAATCTGGATTTCTAATAATATCAGAAAATTCGAATCCAACCCTTTCTCACCAAGGCCACCTGCCATCTTTTCCCAAGCCCCCATCCCTGCCGCCTGGGTGATATCGTCGTCCTGCTTCTGCCCTACTTCTTGCCACCCCCTCCAACTCCTCCACTGGACTGCTTATTCTCCACACAGAAGAGCAGTCCTTTTAAAACTTATTAGATCCATCCTTCCTCTGCATAAATTTTAATGGCTCTCCATGTCTCTCTTAGTAAAACCCAGAAAGTCTGTTACACATAGATATGGTCTGTCCAAACAGTTAGAGGCAATAAAAACTCAGAATCAGGTGAATTCTTCCCAAAGGGGCTGGATATTGGGCATCACATGGGAGTCTGCTTCCCTAATCGTATTTTGATAGTGAATTTTCATTTCTCCAAATCATTGAAACTGTGAGGGCTGATGTCACAGAGTTTCCTTCTTAGAATAAGGGAAGGGATTGCCTCTGGCTGCCCACTTCTCCTTGCTCAGAATTCAAGAAGATCAGGGTTTGAGCCAGGAAGATGGCAGGCTGGAAAGAGTTGGTTGGAGGTGCTGTGCCTGGAATTCCGCAACCCTTGGAAAAAATATCTGGAGAAACCCTGTGTTTTGCTGACAAATTGCTCTCCTTGCCCTTCCCTCTTGTTGCCTGTGTCTCCTTTCCTCTTTTATAATTTTTCTTTCTTTTCCTTCTGTTTTCCTTCATGCCTTCCTTTCTACTCCTGAGCATGGAAGCTTATTGTGAGTTGCTGACTACATTAAAATTGGTCTTTGTATTGCTTTTTCTTATTTAGCTACCTATATATCCCTTAGCACCCGAAAATCTATTCTCTTTTATTTTTAATTTAACTTATTTTATTATTATTATTATTATTATTATTTTTAGCAACTTAGTAGACCTCAAAAGAGGAAAACCCACAACTTTGACCTGAATGGTCAACTGCATTGAGCAATGCCACTCAATCAGCTCAAGGTGGGCCAAAATTTTTGACTTGGTTTTAAGCAATCAGCTTTCATAAAAATCATTGTAGTGTTCTGTAGATTATATTTTCCACACATGGCAGCAACATTTCTCCCACCTCATGTATTCTTCTAGAGTCTTGACTTTGTTGTCAAGAGGTGAATCCTTTGTTCTCTGTCCTTGGGTCTGGGTGGGCTGTAACTGTCTTGACTAACAGTATAAGAGGAAAGCAAACACTATGTGACTTGAGGCTAGGTCATAGAAAGTCTGTACACTTCAACCTTGTTCTTCTGAGGAAGCCCAAGCAACCCATGGAGAGGCCACTCGGAGATGAACCCCAGCTAAGTTGCCAGACCAGCTGGCGCCATCTGAGCCAGCCCCAAGGTGAACTGATGGCAGCAGAAATGAGCTGTCCCCACCAAACCCTCCCAAATTCCATATTCATTAATAAAATTAATGTTGTTGTTTTAAGCTACTAAACTTTAGGGTGATATATCATGTAGGCATAGATAACTTACTTAAGTTTATGTAGGTTAAAAATTCATTTTTGAATTTAGCCATAGAGGCTGAACTATATTAATGATCATATAGCACAACCCACTTATTTTTAAATTGGGACCACCCTCAAAGAATAGCCACTGTCTTACCTTTTATGAAGCATGCACTTTGTCCCAGGGGCATAATTTAAATGCCAAATATCAGGAACTCTGCCTAAGGCTAGTTTAATTTCCCAGGCGCATATCCCATTAACAGGTGATGCAGTACTGTTTTAGGCTTCTCTTGGAAGTAATGGCGATGATCCCTGAGCGCCTTTATATCAGGAATGAAAGTAGCAACTGTGAATTCCAAGCTCTATTATAGGCATAATCTAGGCAGCTTCAGCTTTGTAAATAAATAAAGTAAATGTATAAAAGACACCTCAAATGAAAGGCAATGTAAAATGGGCAGGAATCTTCAAGGAGAAGTAAGATTGAGGTTAGCAAGACTGAACTGTTCTCCAGGGCAGGTCCCCCAAAACTTGACGAGAAACTAAGTTGAGAGAAGGGTGGCATGTTAAGGACCTTCTTGACTGACTTTGGAGCCCGGCCTGCTGGCTGTGGGCCTAGTGTCAGGAACCTCTGGGCAGAGGCAGTGCTCAATGCCAGGCAGCTGGAAGCAGAACCCACCCCCGGAGAGAGGCCAGTGAGGGTTAGGCATCTTGTCCGAGGTCCAACCCGGAGGGGAGCTTGTCGCCAGCCAGAGAGGAAGCCAGTCAGAACGTCCCCCCCTGGGGGGGGGGGTGGCAGGCAAGTTTCCGAGGGTCTAAAAGGCAAAACGGAAAACTATATGGGCCCATAACACAGTTATGTCAGTTATTTCCTAAGATGTTTTCCTTGGCTATAATTTTTTTCTTAGTGTGTATTTTCCCACTGATTTCAACACAAGCTCTCAATCACTAATGTATTTGTCCCTTGCAGATTGCACGGAGCCATCTTAATTTTAGATCCGCAAAAACTTTAGAGGGGGCATCCCTTGGGCCCATGGGTCCTACTGCCTGTTTGTGGAGATGGTGGGTGGGGCGGGGGGCGGGGAGCAGGGAAAAGGCAGGTGAGCTGCAGAAAGGATTACCTGGGGATTCTACGGCAAGGAAGAGGCACAAGGAGTTCTGAGAACATCACTAAGAACAGTTTGGGGGCCGTTTGGTCCTTATATAGAAGAAAATAAAAAATGGAAAAATGTTAATACATGCGCCTATTTTATTCACTGTTGCGTCTTCTGGAATGAGAGCAATGCCTGGCATACAGTGAGCACTCAGAAGATTTTGTGGAAGAAATGGCACACTCAAACCCTCCAGCTCCCCCAGCACATCACTGGGATAAATGCAGACCATTTTGGCCTTGAGTTTTCAGGCCTTGCAATCCTCTCCCAAAATTTCACTTGCCTTATTTTAAAACAATTAATGATTATAGAAGAGTAGGGAACCTTTCCTTTAGAAGTTCTTGTTAGGGAAGAAGAAGTTTCTTTGGCCATCCTCTAATTAATTGCTTCTTCAAAATGCAGTGGGATGAAGGCTATGAATTCTAAGGCATAAAAATTAAACAAAAAGTCCCCAAACCCCTGTACGTCCCATAAAGCCCTTTTATTTCCTGCTTAGAATAATACAGCTTAGAATCAGGTACTACTAGTTTGAGTTCCTTAGCCATCTGTTGGGGAAGCTTCTTGCTCTTGTTTTAAGTGTCCAAAGAAGGGAGCTCTGCCCCACGCTCCCTTAAATAAAGAAAAACAGAAGTTAATTCACTGGAGAGATCTGTGGATATGACCAGGTTACAGCTTCCTGGGAGCAAGGAAACCCGATTCTCTCTTTAATAAGCAGATGGTTGACCTTGGTGACATCCACTTACCACTTTTCCTTTCTCATCTGAGGCCCTAGAAGATTTCCTCTCTGTCCTAAAAGAAATATTACAAAAGTCCAAGCATATAAAATTTCTCAGGACAAAGAGTAAGATATAAAAATGAAGCTGAGTATTCCATGCCTTGGGTTTCTTTACTTGTTGCAATATTTATGTCATCTTCATAAATGAAATGGTCCTGGCTTGATGGAGGTAGGGGTGTTCATTTATCAAAGTCCGTTTCTTCCCAGGCCCAGGAAGGAATGCGTAGGAGTTGGGTTTTTATTCCTAATTCTACACGCCCTTTGTCATCCTTGGATTTCAGCTGCAATGCTGTTCTTCAGGGGGTCCCCAACAGGATGGAGCCCCAGCTGTCCACAGTACAAGCAAATCAACTCATTTTTTGTGGTGGTTGAATTATGTCCCGCAGTTAGGACATGTTCCTGGTCATGGCCCACATTCTGGTGGGAGTGGACCCACTGTAAATAAGATCTCTTCAAGAGGTTACTTCAGTTAAGCTGTAATCCCAGTGAATCAGGTTGGGCTATAATCCAGATTACTGGAGTTCTTTACAGGCAGAGTGAAAGACGAGGAGAGAAGCCTGCCGGGGCTGCCATGTGCATTGCCATATGACAGAAAAGCCAAGGACCAAGGATCGCTGGCAGCCAGTCCAAGAATGCCACAGTCTTCAGAAAGAAAGCATTGCCTTCCCGACAACTAGATTTTGGACTTCCCTAGCTTCAAAAACATGAACCAATAAATTCCTATTGTTTAAGCAAACCCATTGTATGATACTTGTTTTAGTGGCTAGGAAACTAAAACTGGCTTTCCCTCCTCTCATATTTCATTCTTTGCTCTGGGGGTCAGTCCTAACTCCTCGTATCACCTCCCAAACAAACCACCTACACCCACATCCTTATCTCAGGCTTTGCTTTTGGGAGAACTCAAACTAAGACAGACTGTCACAGGTAATGACTAGTCAAGCCCCCGAGTTTCCCAAGGGCACAGCCGGTAGCGCATCTTTTACATGAGGCAGAGGCAGTGCTGTGCTGGTAAACCAGTTCTCCCAAAGGAAAAAAGCCCCGATTTGTAATATTTGCTGATTTCCATGCCATAAATACTCTCAGCATGGCTGATTTCAACATGTCACTGAACTCAGAGTAGGAAGAGCTATGTGCTGTCACTTCTCCAGATGCAACCTGCTCCAGCACATCACTACTCAAGCTGACACATAACCAACCTTCAATAAATATCAGTATTCAATGTGAGTACTTATTAGTGTTCTGTTTTCTTCCATAGGTAGATATATGAACATATTGTCCTGCATATTGCTTTATTCTGAGCATTAAAGCAAACATATTTTACTAAAAACCTGTATTCAGAATGTAAGTCACCAAGGTTTGGAACTGCTTTTGTGTAGTTTTGTGTTGCAGCCACCTCTCCAGAGGGAAACAGGTGTCAGGCTCAAGTTAGGATAGTTTGAGGAGAAGTTAATGAAAAAGCTATTCTAAAAAGGGAGGGCAGAGTGCTGGGAAAGTGCGATTTGTGCAGTGCCCTTGGGTTACTGTTATTAATCCTTGGCCTGATGAGATGAGTAGAGGGTCTGGTTAGCAGAACTGGAAAGAGAGCCAAGCAGAATGGGATGCCTGGCATGAGGTGAACGTTTGCAAAAGATGTAGTCAGCTCTTAGTATCTCATCCAAGGCTGCAGGGAGTAATTATTCCAACACGACTCTCCTTCCTCTCTCAAATCTCCCACTTGGGTAACCCATTGGCAAAACCCTCTCGGCCCTCAGGAAGCTTATATTCTGGTGGCAGGAGAATCTGTAAACTCATTCAAACCTCGGAACATTCCCTCTCTTGGCACAAGAACACGTTTTCACAAAATGTGCTAAGGAATTAGGTTACAATGAAGTTTAAGTTGCTCTGTGAAATAATAGCAGTGCTTGAGTTGTTAGTAATGATCAGGGGAAGTGGAATCAAAATGCAATGCTGATATGTTTGCTGGGAAAGCTTCCTTTTTCTTTTTCTTTTTCTTTGTTCTTTAACTAATGACAGTACCACAATAGAAATTGGAAGAGTTGGTTCATCTTGTGAAAGGTGGAAAGTTACGAGGCAAGTATGCCAGGGAACATTCTGGAAGGAAATCCAAGGGAAAGGTGTCTAGACAATATTAAGGAGTGGCTGGACAACACCGTCAGCTGGTGACAAAAATAACTATCTGTAAAGTTAGTGGCTCAGAATAGTTGCCATAGATACTCCAGGAGGGGAACAAGAGGGTTTCTAGCAATGCTTTCTTTCCAACATGAGGAAATGTTTGAAGGAAACCTTGATTTTATTTTTCATTTCCGACAGCTGACCTGTCCATGTGGAAAGCCCCAAGTTTTAGAATATGGGCCCAGGACCAGTATTCTACCCTGACCTAGATTTTGACCTCATTTTCTTTGTCTATCTTTGGTCACTAGGTTTCAGAGAAACTAAAAAAAGTGCAATACTTGGATTTTGATCTTTGGCATTGCTTTCCTTTAGTGAGAATTTGAGAGTGGAGTGAAGAGGAGGAACGGTTGCTTTAAGTAAGAATTTTTGAAAGGCATTCAAAGAAAAGAGCTACTATTGCTGGCAACCCGTAACTGGGAGGCATTTGGCGCCTGGCAGCTGAAGTTTCTGTTTCGGTCAGTGCTGCGAGTAGGGCTTTCAACACCCCACAGCTGGACTGATGCATTCCAGGCTCTCCCGTGGCACAGTCCCTTCTGCCATAGACTCGGGAGCCCCGTTTTTAGCATGGCACTCTCCTCAGGGGGCCTTGGGTTGTGGTTCAAGCTCGTCTTTCCATCAAAGGAAGAGGGATGTGGGTGGAGATGTGTGGAACAAATGAGCAAGAGCCTTTATCCATTAGGATGTGCTGGTTTACAATTAAAAGAAGACACAACTCAAACTGGCTTAAGCAATGCTGAGTCGTATTGGTTTTCACATCAAGAAGGTTCATGAATTTTGGGTAATCTAAGCACCTCTTAAAATATATTTATATATATATATATAAATAACATTTTTGTAAGCAAATGCACATATATACATATATATTTATATATCATTTTACAAATATTGGTATGTATTGCAAAAATTTTGATTTTTACCCACAACAAAAAATAAATAAATTAAAAAAAAAAAAAGAAGGTTCATGATCTTCAAGCTGGCTTGTCAGGACTTGGGCTCCTCTTGTCAGGGAAGCTCTTCAGTGTGTTGTTTTAGTGCTCGTGGTACTAAAAGAGCTGCCGTGATACCTCATCCACACCTTGCATCACCCTGAGAATGAGTCCATGTTCCCAAATCCCAAGGGAATTCCCAGAAGTCACTCTGATGAAACTGGTTTGAGTCACACATCTATGCTGGGATCAATCCTGTGGTCAGAGCAATGGAGCCAGTGCATTTTCTCCACCCCCAGAGCCTGTATCACTGGACCACATTCTCAGTGGGGGAGGCATGGCTGGATGGCAGCTCCTGCTACAAAGAGGGGGTGTGGGAGGAAAGAAGAGCAGAGGGTGCAAAGGAGAGTATGACAGTAGGAGGCAGATTTTATTACATGGCCAGATCGGGCAATACCAAAACTGTTTGAATCAGTGGCAGTATCATTGAAATAAATAAAATATATTTTATCAAATAAGATGAAATTTAATTTCATTACCTATAAACTTTGTGTTTGTGGGTATGCTGGTTCATTTTTCTGAGTCTCAGATTTTTCATCTGTAAAATATGGAAAATAATTATAATTGTGTAGTGTTGTATTGATAATTAAAGAAGATAGCATTTCTCAAATCCCTACTGTAAGATCTGGCATAAAATGGGCACAAAATAAATGGTAGAATTAATAGTCAAAATGATAAAAATAATTTATTGCTATTATTACTAATGAATTATATACACTCTCAAGATAGTAGTTATTACACTGTAGAGTTGTTTTGACAATTATGAAAGAGAGCGTCTCTAAAGTCCCTACTTCAGGATTTGGACTAAGTGGGGAGGGAGTTATTATTATATTATTATCTTATAATTTACATAATCTCAGGGCGCTAACTGAAGGGTGCACTTCCTTGGATATTTAAATTCAATAATGGTAATTTATATGATCTGTCTTAATACACTATGGCTCCATATCACAGTCCTTGAAAAGTCCAATGGAACTATGCTTTAGTGATTGATGGTCACTATTATAAACCTATAAGTAATTAATAAAAGGTAATAAAGGGTAAACTCTTAACATATATTCATTCATTTACAATGCTATATAATTTCCTCCCACTGGTCCTCAACACCTCCTATGTACAATGATCTAACTTTTGAGAGAGTGACATACTGGCATCTAGGACTAGACTTAGGGGATAAGGTCAACTGCTGGCAATGCCTCACTTTGTTGTACTTACAATCCTATTCTTCGTGACTTCTCTTCAGCAATCTTACTCTTAGATGCTGCTCTGATAAACACAGGAGTTCTAGGCAGTGGGTCAGATGGAAGCTGTCCTTCCTTAACGTGTTGATGTTTTGAATTGTCTTGCCTGGCACTGCTCAAAACTGCATATTTCCCATATTACACTCTTCAATATTCACTACTGCTTGTTGATTATTCATCTCTGTTCTTTATTTTTTAATTTTTATGGCATTTTGTTTTCAGTTCCAACCATTCTTCTCTTTCTTCCAAGGTCTCTGTCACACTCAATGATGAATTCCAGTGTTTTTCCTCTAATCATTCCTGAATATTTCTTCCATGATTTCTCTGAGTTCCTGTCCAAATTTCAGCCATTTTAATACATCCTAAAACATTTGAACCTTTAATTAAGTATCAGAAACACATACAATTATTTGACCAAACAAATAAATGATTAGAAACTCGTAGAATTCTTTAAAATATTTTATGTGCTATATTAAATTTCAAATAGGAGACACGAGTTTGCTTTTAGATCATATTAGAAATTCTAGCTTACTTTTAAAGATTAAGTAAAGGTTCTTATCAAATGCCGTTACCTTTCACCTTTAAGCACTGACATTTATCAATGCACAGGCTCCATTTTTCAGGCAGTCGCTGAATGCCTGGACGTACATTCTTTGGGGTCTTCATGTGACGGTCACGCTACGGGAGCCTAAGGACTCACACATACCTTCTCTTTATAGGTGATAGATGAGAGGAGACGTGATCAGCATTTTAGATGCATGACCAATTGCATTTGCTTTCCTTGGAATTTGATCACCAATTGAATGAAATTTGGAAGCTTTTTGATACCAAGCAGTAGCAAGATAGGTTTTCAAAAGATGAAAAATTCTTTGCAAAGAATATGTTTTAGAGGTAGGTATGCCTTATAAAACATCAAAGTTTAATTCTAAGAAAAAACTATTCAGAGAAGGAAAAAATAAACACAAGAGCTTATTTTGAAGGCAGCAACACGATCAATCACAAATCATTTATACCAAGGAAAATCCATCAAGAAAACCGTTCCCGGATCAGAGCCTCCAGACTCACCTAGTAGGAGCAGGGTTTACTTTTAAAAAAATCTCCTGTGAAAATCTCCCTAGGGATTCCATTTTGAATAAGATATATCTGATGAAGGCTGCTTTTACCCTCTAATTTATTTCAGTAAAAATAGAGTAATCCAGTAAGGAAAGAAGAAATAAAATTAGTACAATTAAATTGTTAGAATAAAATAAAAATTACCTTTATACATCATATCTCAATCATATATTACATGATGTTTAATTTTATGTACTTGAAACTTTAATTGTCTCATTTAATCAATTTAAATGCAACTTTGAATGCTTTACCCTTAGAACATATAAGTACTATAATTTGGTTGTTGGTACTTGACATATGACATCAGGCCCATTACTATACCATTGTTATTGTTTTATGGACAAATAAATAAATTGACTATGATTTACAGGTTTTATGTATTAGAGTATCATTATATATGCTTATAATATTCTCACATAATTTTGAGATAAGTTAAATTATGTTCCACTTTTTGATAGATGAAGAAACTGAAGATCTACAATAAATGCAAGTAGATTAAACACTCCCATAAAATTATTAGCTTGAATAATTAAACTAATATGACAATAATATAAATAACAAAAGTAGTAAAATGTCTTTTAAGAAACAAACTTAAAACAAAAGAATGAAACAGGTTAAAAAAGTGAAAGATGGAAAAATATACAACAGAAAAATATTAAAATAAAACAGCAGAATTATTATCAGAAAAAAATAGTTTAGGCAAAAAATCCCTGCTAACATTAATAGGTAAAAAGAGGAAAACTAGATAATGTAATCACTCCAAAGATGTAATATCATGAACTTAAATGTAATTAACAATAAATCTTTAAATACATATAAAGCAAAAACATATGTACCTACAAGAAAATGGAAAAACCACAATTTTAAAGGGATATTTTTGAAACAAACTTCTCTTGGAAATTGACAAATCAAGCAAAGAAAATATTATTATGGATAAAAAAGTTTTGAACAATGAATAAACTTGATATTAACCTTATCCTCAACTTGGCTATTGCTCCTCCTCTGTTATTATTTTTCTTCAAATCAACTTTATTGAAAAATACTTTTCTCAGAGTGAAGTGCAAAGATCTTGACTGTACAGCTTGATGAGCTTTGACAAATGTACACATCCATGTGACAATCACTTCAATTAAGATTAGAGGGAAGCAGATATGGCTGAAGCAATTGGGCTCCCATCTACTGATATAGGAGGTCCAGGGTTTGATTGCCGGGGCCTCCTGGTGATAGGCAAGCTGGCCCACGTGGAAAGCTGGCCCATGCAGGAGTGCTGGCCCACGTGGGGAGCTGGCGCAGCTTGTAACAGACCAGGGAGCTGAGGTGGCGCAAGAGATTGAGCAGCCTCTCTCCCACTCTGGAAGGTCCAGGATTGGTTCTCGGTGCCACCTAAAGAGAAGACAAGCAGAGAACACACAGAGAGCAGACAGAAAGCACAAAACAACAAGAGGGGTAGGGAGAAGTAAATCTTAAAAAAAAAAAAAAAATGATTAGACCACTTCCCTCACTAGAGAATTCTCTTATGATCCCTTCCATTCAATCTCAAACCCCATCCTTCAGAAATAAGTCTGAGCACTAAAGATCTCCCAGTGTGACAGAGTTAGACTCAGTTGTGGTTTCCCTACACATGGCTCTTCTGCCCCTTCTATTTGAATCTCTAGTTAGTACTACAGTGGATAGGTGCATGTCCAAGAGACTTAAATCTTTGAGCTGTCCATGTACCAGCTGGGCCCTGAATCTCAACAGAGTTGCAACACCTACTCTCCAGTTCATTGGACTCACCTAGGACAGCTAACAAGGAGGTCATGATGGACAACGACCATCCCAAGGAACAGAGAGAGTCTACAACTGCAAGCAAGACAGTCCCATCCATCTACCTCCTCTCAATTAGAGGTGGAGTGGGCATCACCATCCCAGAATCCTCAGAATTGTGGAATGAACTATGGACTAGAGTGGACTTACTGGTATTCCACTATAGACTTATTGTGATTCTAGCAATGGAAGAACTTTTATCATTGATGTGGAGGCAGTGGCCACTGGAGGTTCTGAGGGCAGGGAGAGGGAAAAACAGGTGTAATTTGGGGGCATTTTTGGGACTCGGGTATTGTGCTGAATGACACTGCAATGACAGATACAGGCCATTATATATCTTGTCATAATTTACAAAATTGTGCGGGAAAGAGTGTAAACTACAATGTAAACTATAATCCACGCTTAATGGCAATGCTCCAAAATGTGTTCAGCAATTGTAACAAGCGTACCACACCCATGAAGAATGTTATTAATGTGGGAAAGTGTGGGAGGGGTAGGAAGCAGGGCACATGGGAATCCCCAATATTTTTTATGTAACATTTTTGTAATCTAAGTATCTTTTTAAAAAATTTAAAAGTATATGTAAAAAAAGATTAGTACCTCCTGTTTTTGAAACTCATATAAATGGACTCCTGTAGTACATCTTCATTTGAGTCTGACTGTTTTCACTAATCACAATGTTTTCAGGATTCATTGGTGGTGTCGTAGGTGTCAGTAGTTCATTCCTTTTTATGGCCAAGTAGACATGTATGGATTTACCACAATTTGTTTATTCCTGTTGATTGGCATCTGGATTGTCTCCAGGTCTTGGCTATTACGAGTAAAGCTTCTAAGAGCATGCAAATACAAGTCTTTTTGTGGACATTTGCCTTCATTTCTTCTGGATAAAGATCTAGGAGAGGAAGTTCTGGAGAAGTGTAAGTTTAACATAAGAAATTGCCAAACTGTTTTTTCAAATTGATTGTAGTGTTTTATTTTCTGACCAAAAATATATGAGATTTCCAGTTGTTTGTTCTACATTCTCACCAACACTAGTTTTAATCATTTTAGTGGGTGTGAAGTACTATCTCATTGTGGTTTTAATTTGCACTTCCCTGAGTTACTTTGATGGTCTTTTCATATGCTTACTCAAGTCTTATATCAAAAGACTGAATCTTTTGCCCATCTTCAAAAATTGAGCTGTCTTCTTCTTATTGAGTAACGTGAGATTTTATATATTCTGGATATGGCTGTCATTGGCAGAACGGCTGCTCAAAGACTTCCATGCCCTAATCCCTGGATGCTGTGAATATGTTACATTATATAGCAAAAGGGATTTTGCAGACATTTAATTAATTGGTTAGGGACCGTAGCACAGGGAGATTATCTTGGATTGTCTGGTTGGTCTCAGTCTAATCACATGCGCCCTTAAAAGCAGTGGCCTCCTGCCTGGGAGGGACGGTGCAGAAGCACCAAGACCAGCCGCCTGCATCCCGCTGCGACTCAGCTCTGCCCCTGTGCTCCAGATGCTCAGCGGGCAGAAACGCCAGGGCCCTGACTGTGAGGTCCAACACCTGGAAGCTTTTTTTTTTTTGGTACAGCATTTGGCACTTTCCCAGGTCCACCTGAGCTGAGGTGTATCCATCACTCGGGGAGCTTTCTACGCGTCTTGGTGGGGGGAGGCGCAGGCTTTTTATTCCCCACAACTAGCACAGTGTTTCTGAGGAAGTTTTTCTTTTGTTTTAGGTCTTCACTCTTTTAAAAAGTTTATGTACAATATAAACACAAATATTCTAGAGAGAAGGAAAAAGAATAGCAACTATGTATGGCAGGGAAAGCATAGAGAGATTGAGAGGTGATGAGTTTTGTTTTTTATTGTTATTATTGGAATAATGAAAATGCTCTAAGAATGATGGAAGTGATGAATGTACAATTATGTGATTATACCAAATACCATTGACTGTACACTTTAGATGGATTTATGCTTTATTAATATGTATCAATAAAATCAATTTGTTGAAAAAGTTTATGTAGGATAAAAAACTTGTAGAAGATGTATAGGCTGTAACATTAAGGTTTTGCTAATGAGTCTTCAAAATAAAAGGTTACATGAAGACATTAATGTATATTCTCATGGGTGGTTATTAAGCCCTTTCCAATATAAAGGACAGTTAGGAAACTCTTTAGGGACTACTTTTCTTCTGTTTTTACAGTTGTCAAGCGAATAACTCTCCCACCCTATGTTTTACTAACTTTTTGAAGTTCTAAAATGAGAAGCCTTCACTGGTATCCACTCGGTAGTACCAATCGTTTCCTTGTTCATGTACCACATATTTATGGAACATCTATTATGTGCAAGGCACTTGTAAAAACTGGATAGGATTCAGGCTCATTACCAGAGGCAGGAGAAGAAAACGTTTGTTCCACAATCCGTTCCCATAGTAATAAAAAGAACACTAAATCTTTGTTATGAAACCCAAGGTGAAACATTAAGTAGTGTATTCAGACTGCATTTACCTGCCCAGGATTCTGTATCTTAGTTTTTTATTTTTAACCAGAGAGTTAAACTAGAGGGATTTTGCATATTTAGTTCAGGTATATTTGATTTCCAGCAGAAACAGTGAAGACACCATTCGTGAGCAGTACACGAGTTATGCCTGAAGCCAGCATGCCCAAGCGGGAAGCTTTGGTTACCAGCTACTCCCAGGGCCTGCTGGGCGTCTGCCCCTCTGAGAGTGTGCAGAAGAGAAGGAGACCAAGCTGGCCAGGCTGATGCCGAAGGTACTATCAGAGGCATCTCTCTGCCGGGTTACCTGGGACCATAGAGCTGGGGAAAAATTGCATGTGGCTGCCATGGGCATTGTTCATCTCCAATGTTTTAGCCATTTTTACGGTGATACTTCAAATTCCGCCACTCCTATTTATTTACTGTCTCAAATACAAGCTCTGAGTAAACGGATGTTTCTGGATGTAACCGTAGCAATAAAAAACTTAGAGGTTTTCCCTTTTCAAAAAAAAAAAAAGCAGTGAAACTTCTCTGGCTGGAGACGGAAGGGATGAGGCAGAAAGAAAAGTCAGAGAGCTTCCAAGCATGAGAAGGACTCATTTCACCACTGCTGGTCTGAAAGTGGACGGCCAGTGTGATGAAGAATGCAGGCAGCCTTAAAGGGCAGAGTGGCACGCCTGGCTGACACCCAGCAAGGGAGTGGGACCTCAGTCCTGCAATCCAGGAGCTGAACTCTTCCACCACCTGAATGAGCTTGAAAGCTGATTCTACCCTACAGCCTCCGGATAAGAAGCCAGGATAACAGACATTTATTTTAGCGCTGTGAGACCCAGAGCAAAGCAACCAGTCCAGCCCACCTGGACTTCCAACCTACTGAGCTATGAGATAATAAACTTGCATTGCTTTAAGTCACTAAGTTTGTGGTAACTAGTTACAGCTGCAATAGAAAACTAATGAGAAGTCCTTTGTCAGATAAATGCATTGTGAATATTTTCTTCCAGTCTTTAGTTTGGCTTTCCATTTCCATGGGGTAGCAGTTTTAAATTCTGTTGAAGTCCAATTTATATATTTTTTCCTTTTATGGTCAGTGTTCTCTATTTTGTCCTTGTGAACTTACCTCATACATTAGGTTCTCATTTCAAGGAGATTTGGGAGCTTTACAGAGTTGTTAAATTTTGTTGTGCAGCTTGCAGTATTACCTAAGAGCCATCAAGGTGTATGAGACGATTGGCAAACCAGGTGTCCTAAATATCACACCTGCCTTTACATGCAGAGGCTTTGATACTTGTCATTAGATTCCTTTGGATCCATTTTTTCCCAAACCATTTTCTTCTCATATATTTCTATAATAGGTTGTATCAATTCTAACAGAAAATAAACTATCTTCAATATGTTTTTTCCTCAGGTCCCATTTAATGATCCCTAGTGTATGCACTCAACTAAATAAGCAAGGGCCATATTCTTCAAAAGTATCAGTGACCCAAAATATAAAGACTGCAGGGCTGTTCCATAAAAGAGACCCAAGAGGCAGGCAGGCACCTTACATGGTTCATGAGAGTTACTTGGGACATCACCTTCCAACTGCACGTTCGGTGAGATCACCTTGGCACAATGAAGCTGGCCATGGTGAGAGTGCTGACATCAAACAAATGACAAGCGTTACGAATCGGGACATTTATCCCTCAGAGAGCCTGTTGCTGAACTTTTACCAGGATGCCATTGGCGACATGACAACTAAGAACAATCTGTGATCCTAGACCAATCCTGAGCTGGAGGGAAATATGCTAGTAAGGACATGACTGGGTCAGGCAATGATACATATTGGAATAGCAATTGGAATATATAGGTAGCTGAGAAGGAAGTATTGTATCCATGTTAAATTTACTGAAGTTGGTAATCGTTGACTGTGGTTATGTAAGAGAATATTTTTATTTTTAGGAGATAACCACTGAAGTATTTAGAGGTAAACGTCAATGACATATGCAACTTCACACATATGTTTTAGAAAAAAATAATATGTATGTAAAAGAAAAAAGATAAAGCAAACAGGGCAAAGGAGTTGCTAATTGTTGTAACAATATGTAAAGGTCAAATGTATATTTATTTATTCTTCTGGAAATTTTTTCTATAAGCTTGAACTTATCTTTAAATAAAAGTTAAAAATAACCTAAAAGGATTTTTAAAGAAATCTCCACCAAGAGAAACAAGTTTAAAAATCAGAAGACCTGAATATGCATTTTATTTCATGGCATCTCTTTTCTAAGACCAAAGACGTTGCTCTCCAGAGCCACACACAGAAAAGAAAGCGGATATTATGACCTGGGACCTTGATGCTGATACCTCCCTTGGTAAACTCCAAGAGGAGGTTTAGGAACTCATGACACACGTGACCTGGCTGTTACAGGTTTTGTTATCTATGCCACCTGGATCAAAGATGGCTCAGAATTTCACCTGCGGTGAGCAAACACTGTGCTACCCAAAACTCAATCCACTGCAATTCATTCTATTGAAATCTTCATGAAGAAGTTGCAAAGGGAATGTATGGATAATTACTGTTTATGCTCAAGGACCCAATTTACCTCTTGCATTGGGTTGGAAGGAGATGGTAATGAGTTTCTTTTGTGGCCCTGCCATTCACCAAGAGACAGCTTTTTCAAGGTGAAGCCTGGCTTCCTTCCTTCTCACTGAACAGCATTTTAACAAGGTTGCCAGGAGAATTTTATTTTCATTTTCTTTTATTTCCGTGAAAGGATTATATAGAAAGTTTTTTTTTTTTTTTTTTTTTTTTAATCCAACTGTATGGAAAGGTAGAAGATGAGAAATAGCAGTTATACCCGCCCTCACACCTCTAACCCCACAGTCGCTGCTAAATGCTTCTTATTTACTTCCAGGGGAAGAAGTATACACATACACCCACATCCACGCCTTTTAAAACATAGATAAATGATTCCTTGCTTTGTACAATATCTTACTTTTCTCCCCCTCTAATAATACATCTAGGACATCTTTCTACCAGTCAATCCGTGTGAAATGACTGCATTGGCCGCTTAACCCCGTATCCCAGGGTGCAGACTGAAGCTCTCATCCTTTAGGTCAGCACCAGAGCGGCCTGTTACACACATGTACAGAACTGAATCTCGTCTGTCCCGTCCTGATGGCCATTCCGTTTGCGTGCAGTTTTTGGCTGTTGTACAGCTAGCTGAAATGAACACTTGTATGGCTATATCTTGGAATACTTTTATCTGTGACTTTATCTGAATGGTAATTTCCCAGTAGTGTAATTTCTAGGTTGAAGAAAATATGCATTTTAAATCTCATTTTTGTCAAGTTGCCGTCCCCCAAAGTTACAACATTTATAGTGGTGCAGGCCATGGCTCAACACTTGCAACTCAGGAGTTACCAAAACTTTTAATTTTTGCCAATCTGATAGATGAAAAAAAATTTTTTTTCTTCATTGTTTTGGTTGACATATTTTTTTTGAAAAAATAAGTGGTTTTGAGCATCTTCTTATAGGCCTGTGTGCTTTTTGTATTTATTTTTCTGCAAAATTATCTTTTTCATATATTTTTAAAGATCATTGGGTGCATTCCCACTGATTTGTTGGAGCAGTTTAAGTGAAAGGAATGAGCTGTTTGTCATATGTTTTGCAAGCATGGAATGAGAGTGGGGAGTGTTGGGAGATTGAATATAGAATAAAAGTAATTTTGATATTATGTCACAGCCAATGTATTAAGTTTTCTTTTTTCCAGTTTGATTTTATGTGTTTTCTTTTTTCCTGCTGTCAGCTTTAACACATTTCTTCTTTATCGCTTCTGGATTTGCTCTCCTACTTAGAGTGGCCTTTCCTGCTCCAAAATCTTAAAGAATATTTCCATATTTTCTTATAGCATTTCTGGGTTTTCATTGGCTACTTTCTAAGAAGACCTTATGCTCCAGATTTTCCAGGAAAGTTCTGATTCTAAATATGCCACCTTTTAAAAAAATCAACGATGTCACCAGAATTTGGCTTAGAAAATAGCATCACTATCTCCAAAACTCTAGTTACTACAACAAGGTTTGTCATGGCCTACATGAATTAAGCATCTCTTAAAACTATGGGTACACCTTCTCCAGTTCCTTCTGTTTCTTGCACACGAAACAACTATCACATCACCAATCTGGCTTTCTGAAAGATAACGCTCTGGAATCTGGCTGCGGTTAGAATCCCTCTATAAGTGATCAATTTGTATTCTGGCGCAAAGCAATGCTTTCTGAAAGCTGGATTTCCCCTCTACATTCCAGACTCGCTGAGCTGAGACCTAGCTCGCTCTCTGGAAACTGGCCATAACAGTGAGAGGGAATTACCAGCTAAGATGGGGGGTTAGCGCCCTTTCCTCATTTAGATTCCCATCAGAAGGGTGGTTCATATACTTGCCCCACAGAAGCCAAAAAAAGAGTCTTCTCCAGGTTATAAGAGCTTCCCTGGGGCAAGCAAAAGTTAAGGCAGCAAAGTAGGGGTTTGCAGCGGTTGTTTTTTGAGTTTTCTGTTTGTTTGCAAGCTGGGTTTTTTCCAGGAGGTCATTGGCTCTTGGGTCCAGCTTGCATTTAAGGAAAGGCTCGTGGGCGGTTTGTGGCCTTCTCCCCACAGGCCTCCACACTGCGTCTTCGACTTGCAAAAACAACCGTGTGGGATGCTAATTCAGACTTTGGTTTCTTTTTCGTATCAAATACTGCCAACTTGGCCTTAAATGTGTGCCAGATGCGCGTTGGTTTCATGATGCTATACCGTTGGGAAGTCTGGGTCTAGTGGGCTGGATGTGAGCTGGTTTCTGCTATTGGGCAGGTCCTGTGGCCAGAACTGGGAGCTGTGCTGGGCGCTTCCCCGGGATGTGCCCATCAGCGGGAGTCACAAATCCCTGTGGAGCACCACCAGTTCTCTGGTTTGCTCTCTCCTCTGCAGGGAGCACTGCTGGTTCTCTGGTTTGCTCTGGTGTGCTCTCTCCTCTGCAGGGAGCACCACCAGTTCTCTGGGTTGCTCTCTCCCCCCCTGCTGGCAGGATCTGTGTCCTGTGAGAACTGGCAGTGTGCTGGTCTGGGGAAGGGATGCAAACCACAGCACATTGCAGCTCACACTGTGCAAGGCTTGTCACCAGCACCTGGGGTGGCCTCTGGACATGCACACTAGATCATTGTTGCTTTTCCAGGGACTATTTTAAGGAAGTCATCTTCACTGATGGGTCCTGAAACTCAACATATTTAATTTTTGAGTTGGAATTTTTAAAAATGTGAGAGAGATACCCAGTGCAAAAAATAATCAAAAGGTAGGAAATTTCGGAAATTCCAGGAGAGACAGAGATGATTTGACTACACATTGCAATAGTAGCAGAACTAAAATTGGTTCTTTTGGAGCCTATTTTTGGAGCCTCTTTGGGGCAGATTTTCTAGTTTTATTTACACATTTTGCAAAAGACATATTCCAAACACTATGAGTGCACACTATTATTTATAATGCTTTTTTCCCCCTTTTCCATTCATTGCCTGAAATTAGGTGAAACAAAGTTTACAGTTTGGTGCTTTGTTCCTGATTTTGACCAAGCCCAATCTCTCCAATGCCAAGCTGTGATCAAAGACAGACTATCAAGTGGTGGTTAAATATAATTCCCTTAGAAAATGGTTTCAGTGTGTGTGGGGGGGAACCGTTTATTGGCAAAAATAAAAATAATTAAAAAAAATAAATAACAAAATGACTCAATGTTATGAATCAATGAAATTCTGAACATTGTTAAATCTTGAAAATCTAGGGGTAACTTTCGGGCAGCTTTTATTTATCACTGGGCAAATTTTTATATTTTATTACTGAAACCAGTTTGTTTAGTCTGAATTTTGGAGTAAATGAGATTGTACCAGAATGTGATGTTGATAATAGTAGTTGCAGATGGAAGAAAATCATAGAGGAAGGTAGTGATAAGTCTTGGACATTATTTCCATAATAAGGTATTTAGAAAAGGCAGAGCAATGAAGGGGGGCGTGGTTTACATGGAAACAAAATGACATATCATAGACCAATTTGTCTTCAGGATTTGGCTGGCGGCAAGTCCCTTTTCCTGTAATACGGTCATAACTTCTTACCAACAACCTACCTTCTCCCACACCTCTGTGGCTCCAAAGAGATTTATGACCTTTGCTGTTCAGAACTGTATTTATTAAGGGGTATAAGAAGAGAATGTCCTTGTCAACTTAGAATAGAGATAAAGAAGATAATTCTTATCCTCTCGTTTCCCTCTCTGTAGTTATTAACACTCCTCTTGGAGCAGAGCTGTCCAAGAGAGCTTTTTGTGATGATGGCAATGTTATATAGCTGTGCTTTTTAACATGGTAGCCATGTGTGGAATGTGAACAAGTAACTGCATTTCTAATGTTTTTAAAAATTATCTAAATTTAAATGTCTACCTGTGGCTAGTGGCTGCCATTTTGGACAGAGAAGCCCTGGACTAGGGTTTAAATAAGTTTTCTGTGAGGATTGACTTGGGGGAAACATCACTAACCAGCACTTCCTGAATAACAGCACAAATGAAAAAAATTGAGTTGATGTTTAATTTTCCAGAATTTAACGTAAGTAAGATTTCATCAGATCCTAGTTGCCCCTAATGGCTTTGGGGAAAAGTAATTGATTTTATATATATATATACATAACTTAAATACCATTTTCTAAAATGTTTGACCCAAAAGACTGAATTTTATAAATAATCTATCATTTATATCTTTGGGATTTTCTTCCTGTCTGAAATACATCTATGTTCATCTTGTGTGATGTTAAGTCAGACTGGATGTAAATCTAGAAGCCTGTTGCATATACCTCAAGCTATATCATTAGAACTCTTAAGTGGCTCAGGATTTATAGGGGAAGGATCCTTCTTTCTATGTTTTGGTACCTTGAAGTTGTCTTCTTTTGGATCATGAAGGGGGATGTGGAGACGTGCATGAAATTCTGCAATTGGCTTTGCTTTACAAATCTGGGAAGATAAAAGCTCTTTTCTGGGTGACCTGGGATGACTGGTATCATCCCAAACACTGTAGCACTCAAAGCAAGCTTTCTATTCCCAAATTAGTGGGTTTTTTTTTTTTTTTTTTTTAACATGTAGATCAACAGGAATCAAGGGGGATGGTCTGCGCCATGATTTTCCTAAAGGGACATAATGTGATAAAGGCTGATGCTGAGGTACAGAGGTCAAGGGGTCTATAAGATCTGAGATGGGCACTGCCTTTATTCACTAAGCCACCTTGATATATGGTTATGCTCTTACTTCTCTCTTGGGATATCATCATCCAGATGCTGTTTTATACACACACATACACACGCACACACACAAAACACTGGGCTTGGTATGTGACTCCTTAGCTGGGTGATTGCTGTCATCATTAAATGGCACTCTTTTGTCTGCCATATCTTCCCACATGGAGAAAAAAATGAGATTATATGTGTTTACATATTTTTAAATTTTAAATTTGCTAAACAAATGTAATGCCTCCTTAATTATTCTATTAGGAATAATAATGGAGAAAGAATACTTGGAAAAGTCTTTAGCCATTTTCAGTGGTAGATGCTGGTTGGGATTCAAGTGCAATTGGTTTATTTGGGACTTGCGGGGGTCAGGGCTAGGGGAGTGAGGAAGTCAAACAGGGCGGGAAGGAGGTCAAGAGAGGGCAAGGTTATGAGTGGGCCACTGGAGCTCCTTCCTGCCGGGGATGCCTGGGAAGCTGTGTAGAACATGCCTCGGAGTTGACCCATGTGAAGGGTGAAACTGGAGTATTTTTTCCATCAACTCTTTTCTATCACCACTTGAGCACTGCTTTCCAAGTCTGTTAATTGTTGAGCAATACAATTAATGGGCAACAAATGGGCAGAGTGGTCTGCTACAGCTTTGGACAATGCCTGCAAACAAGGAGACACAAATCTTGGCAGTAAGAAACTGAGGTGTAGCAACAGTACCATTCACTCCACAGAGGAATGGATCCAGAAAGCCCCAAGAAGGGTCCTGTTGGGCTTCCTCTGCACATCCCCAGGAGCACCGTGAGACCAGCTGTGCCACACACTCCCGGTGTCCTTGGGCAAACTACTTGACGAGTCTGAGACTCAGATTCCTCCCCTGTAGGATGCAAGGGTTAGTTGAGAAACTCTTCCGACTTTCTTTTCAGCTGTAGTTTGTTTGGATCTTTCCAGGATCCTCTAGGACCTTGCTGCTTCAAGTGGAGCCCGTGGTCATCGCCTGGGAGCTGGTTAGTTCTGAAGAGTCTCAGACCCCAGCCCAGACCTGCTGAGTGGGGATTCTTCATTTGAACAAGAGCCCAAGGAGACTCATACCCATGCTGAATTTCGAGAAGCAATGGACTAAGATATGACACACGCTCCTTCCCCATAGAGCTGGCAGGTGGAGGGGAGTCTCAGGTGGAAGTCCACAATCTTGGAGCTGAATGAACCGAGTACCCCGGGGGTGGTAGTTGCTGAAGGTCTTCATCTCAGCAGCCTCAGAGCTTGGTCAAGTGTCTTGATTACTCAGGTGGCATTCACCTGGAGGCAAGGGAGTGTGCTCTTTCAGAAGGTAAAGAGAACAGCCCAACATGTACAAAACACAGCAACTTGAGGGTCCCTCTTTATCTGTGGCATGGTTGTCTACCCAATTTGGCAGCAAAAACTGCTGTTTGAAAAGTGCTAAATGGCAGAATGTGTAAATAAATCTACATTAAGAATTCAACAACATAAAAATTATTCTCACAAGTGGACATAAAACTTAATTCAGTAGAGATAGGGCATGGGGAGTTAATGCTTAATTGGTACAGGGCTTCCGTTTGGGGTAATAGAAAGTATTTGTTTTCGATGGTAGTGTTGCTGGCACCACATTGTAAATATAATTAACACCATTGAATTATATAATTGAAAATAGATAAAATGGGAAAATTTAGGTTTATATATGTTAACAGAATTAGAAATCAACAGCAGTAGCATAGAACTGTACAACACAAAGAGTGAACCCTGTAATTATGGACTAAAGCGCATGGTATAATTGTTGTAATTTTGTTTCATTGATTGTAACAATGGTACCATACTAATGCAAAATGTTAAAAATTTTAATTCGATTGCTGGGATTAGGAAAAGTATTTGTGAATATTTCTAATTGGCACCTGTAACTGCATATGCATTTATTTTATTAATTGTGAGAGTGTTCATTTTCTCAACAAAAGTTTATTAAACGGCAATTCCACTAATGTGTCATTCTAAGATCTGACACAACAGGGTATGTAGGCAATGGTCTTTAAGGGAAACAGATGAAAAAGATCAGAAACTATAGGTGATAAATGATAGAGAGATAGGCCCACAATGTTTTGGGAAACTATTGGGATATCAGGACATCTTAATAAAATTTTAAGAAGTTAAACCTTCCTTGATAATGTTTGAGTTAATAGGAAAAGATTCTACCCATCTCTAGACAAGTGGTGATACTTCAAAGCAAGTTGGAAAAATGACAGCAAATTATGGCCCCTGCACCATATCCAGCCCCACCGGTTCTTCTAAGTTTTTTTGATCACACCCACACTCATTTGTTTAAGGCTCTCTCTCCACTGCTTTTGGGCTCCAATGGC
The DNA here is from genome assembly GCA_026826555.1 of Tolypeutes matacus. Taxonomy (NCBI): domain Eukaryota; kingdom Metazoa; phylum Chordata; class Mammalia; order Cingulata; family Chlamyphoridae; genus Tolypeutes; species Tolypeutes matacus. Next base: position 456,655 of record JAKSZT010054183.1, read on the forward strand.
AGAGTTGAGTAGTTGTGACCGAGCTCAGCCATAAAGGCTGAAAAGCTGAAAATATTACTTATTTACCCTTCACAGAAAAAGTTTGCCAAGTGCTGCTCTATAAATGCAACTGAACCAGCAGATCATAGTAACAGAACTTTGTTAGAGACCTGCTTCCCAGGAGTCATCAAGAAGAGCCTGAAAAGGATGGCGCCTCTGACCAGCAGGGCTTTTTAAAGAAGCTGATCCCTTCTTCATTGCCTGCCTCTTTCTTGGCATGATTTTGCTGCCACATACATGAGGTCCGAGAAACTCACCGAAAGGGCTCTCTTCTTGTGTTGGGTGTATCTAGGCACTGTGCTCATTGTTAAATTGAGGAAAGTGCTTGGAGGACGCTAGCGCTGTGTCCACTTGGAAGCTTAGTGGTATTAAGCCTGAATCTTCCATGGCTGCTCTTGTGCGGCTTTAAAAAGCTTCAACCACTTGTCTGTGGAATGGGGGGCTCACTGGTTCCAGTGAAGCACAGTGGAGAGATCAGAAAGGTTGTGAAAATGCCCTTTCTTTTAGATAACAGCATCTTCCAGACATCAGTGGTCCTATCAATTTTTATCCATTTTTTCAATGCAAAAATTTGATATAGCCTTTAAGTATGTTTGCTGATAAAAAAAATCTTCCTGCAGCATTTTTTTCCTTTTGAGCAAAATAATGGGAATGCATTTGCTTGATTTCAGAGAGTAATGATTGGGCTCTCCCAAATATATAGTTGTCCACATCCCATGTTTCATTAGTTACAGCTTGACTTTTCCCTTTGACTAACATTCTACCACATTTGTACTGCCTCTTTCTCTTTGCTTTGGCACAATATGGAGGTTATATACTCACTGGATTTCTAAAGAAATTAAGAGAGACTTCTGGTAAGATGGCGGACTAGTAAGACACGGGAATCTCTTCTCCAGGAAAATAGCTAGAGGACAGGCTGAAAATAGCCGCGAGAAAGATCTTCTAGGGATTAGGACAGCAGGTGAAGGCTGCACACCACCCAGAGGAGAGAGGGACAAAAGAGGGAAATTGCGACGACAGAACTGTGAGTTGGAACCAGCAGTGGCTGCTGCTGCCGGCACCCTCCCCCACACTCTTTAGAATTTTCTGGCCTCTGGGCCTGCAACCACAGACAAAGGGGGTGCCAGGGTTCTACCACTCCTGGAAAGGGGAGAGAGAGGGACACAGCCTTAGGCTGACTCCAGTTCTGACCTATAAATTTGGGTTGCAGAGTCCCATGGACCCTTCCACACGGCGGTTTGCCCTGGGAGCCTAGGAAGGACTGGAGAAATCTGACCCTCGCAACCTCCCTCTCTTCTATCCTGGACTAATTGTTGAAGACTCCGCAGGAGACGGGAGAGAGAGTCTAGGGCTGAACCTGCTTTGGACTCCCAGGTTTGGTCTGCCCTGACCCAAGAGCCCTTCCAGGCCGGGTGGGGCTGCGCCATTGTTGCCTTAGAGTCTGCAAGGGGCTAAAGATATACAACCCAACCAATCTCCTCCTCTACTAACAGGGACTGATTGTTGAGGATTCAGAACGGAGTGGAAATATTTCCTAGCTGGGAAAAGGGGGGCACTATGAGAGAAGTCTGGAGAACTGTCTCAGAAAGTTTGAATTACAAGGCTCTTAGCCCCAAGACAGGACGCTCTATCACATTGATCTGGTCTGTGTCACAACAAATACACTCCGACCAGGCATTGAATTGAGAGCTGCCAATGAGCGCCATCTCCTGGCAGACCAAGGAAGTGCACATAAGAAAATTAATAATTAGGAGAGGTTTTTCCTGGCCTCTATAGCCTCCCTGCCCAAGGCCCTAGGAAATGACTCTACAACCAATTACTGGGTCCAGTGCCCAGTTTTGAGTAACCAGCAGAACAATCCTAACAATCAAGGTTGAGCCAAAAATCAAAGAGCTGTGGTAACTCACAGCCTCCTGCCACTAAAACCCTATAAAAGAGAAAGAGATAGAGCATCTAAGTAAAATACAACCTAACCAGATGCCTAAGCACCAGCAAAAAATTATGAGCTATACTAAGAAAATAGAAGACATGGCCCAAGAAAAGGAATACAGCAAAGTCCCAGAAGAGATGCAGAATTTGAGAAAACTAATCAGTGAGATAAGCACAAATTTCCAAAATCAAATTAATGAGATGAAAGAGAATATAGTTAAAGAGATAAATGACATCAAGAAGATATTGAACAAATGCAAAGAAGAATTTGAAATCCTGAAAAGAAAAGTAACAGAGTTCATGGGAATGAAAGACACAATAGGTGAAGTCAAAAATACATTTGAGGCATACAACAGCAGACTCGAAATGATAGAAGAAAGAATAAGTGATACCGAAGACAGAGCAGCTAAAATTGAAGAGAGAAAAGAACAGAGAGAAAAAAGAATGGAAAAAATTGAGCAGGGGTTCAGAGAGTTGAATGACAACACAAAAGGCAAGAACATGTGTGTCATGGGAGATCCAGAAGGGGAAGAGAAAGGAAAAGGGGCAGAAAGAGTATTTGAGGAAATAATAACTGAAAATTTCCCAACTCTCATGAAAGAAATGAACTTACATGTCCAAGAAGCATACCTTACCCCAATGAGAATAAATCCAAATAGACCTATGCCAAGACAGATATTATTCAGAATCTCAAATGTAAAAGATAAAGAGAAAATTCTCAGAGCAGCAAGAGGGAAGCAAATGATCACATACAGAGGATGTCCAGTAAGACTTTGTGCAGATTTCTCTTCAGAAACCATGGAGGCAAGAAGACAGTGGTATGATACAATTAGGAAACTGAAAGAGAAAAACTGCCAGCCGAGAATTCTTTATCCAGCAAAACTGTCCTTCAAATATGAAGGTGAATATAAAGTATTCACAAACAAACAGAAACTAAGAGAGTTTGCAAAAAAGAATCCACCTTTGCAGGAAATATTAAAGGAAGCCTTAGAACCTGAAAGAAGAAGACAGGAGAGAGAGGCTTGGAGGAGAGTATAGAAGAAAGAAAAGCAGAAAGGATAACCAAAAGAATAAAAAGAGAGACAAAAATAAGATGACATATGAAAACCAAAGAATAAAATGGAGGAAATAAATAGTGCATTTTCAGTAATATCATTGAATGTGAATGGATTAAATTCCCCAATCAAAAGATACAGGCTGACGGAATGGATAAAAAAACATGAGCCATCCATATGCTGCTTACAAGAAACTCATCTCAGACACAAGGATACAAACTGGCTGAAAGTAAAAGGTTGGAAAAAGATACTCCACGTGAATAGTAAACAGAAAAGAGCAGGGGTAGCTATACTAATATCAGACAAAACAGACTTCAAATGCAAAAAAGTGATAAGAGAAGCGGAAGGCCATTATATGTTAATAAAAGGGACGATCCTCCAGGAAGATATAACAGTCATAAATATCTACACACCTAACCAGAGTGCCCCAAAATATATGAGACAAACTCTGGCAAAACTGAAGGGAGAAATAGACATCTCTACAATAATCGTTGGAGACTTCAACACCCCTCTCACATCATTAGATAGAACAACTAGACAGCAGATCAACAAGGAAACAGAGAACTTGAACAATATGATAAACAAGTTAGACCTAACAGACATATACAGAACAATGTACCCAAACTCAGCGGATTATACATTCTTCTCAAGTGCCCATGGATCTTTCTCTAGGATAGACCACATGTTAGGTCACAATACAGCTGTCAATAAATATAAAAAGATTGAAATTATACAAAGTACTTTCTCATATCATAATGGAATGAAACTAGAAATCAATAACAGACAGGAAAAAAGGAAATTTGCAAATGTGTGGAGACTGAACAACACACTCCTAAATATTCAGTGGGTCAAAGAAGAAATTGCAAGTGAAATCAGTAAATATATTGAGACAAATGAAAATGAGAACACAATGTATCAAAACTTATGGGATACAGCGAAGGCAGTCTTGAGAGGGAATTTTATAGCCCTAAATGCCTATATTAAAAAACAAGAAAGAGCTAAACTCCAAGATTTAACTGAACAACTTGAGAAACTAGAGAAAGAACAGCAAACCAATCTCAAAGCAAAAAGAAGGAAAGAAATTATTAAGGATTAGAGCAGAAATAAATGAAAATGAGAATAGAAAAACAATAGAGAAAATAAACAAAACCAAAAACTGGTTCTTTGAGAAGATCAATAAAATTGACAAACCCCTCGCTAGACTAACAAAGAAAAAAAGGGAGAAGATGCAAATAAATACAATCAGAAATGAAAGGGGGGAAATTACAAATGACCTCACAGAAATAAAAAAAATCATAAGAGGATATTATGAGAAACTATATGCCAACAAATTAGACAACCTAGATGAATTGGACAAATTTCTAGAAACTCATAACCAACCTACACTGACACAATAAGAAATACAAGAACTTAACAAACCAATCACACTTAAGGAGATTGAATCCGTCATCAAAAATCTCCCAGCAAAGAAAAGTCCAGGACCACATGGCTTCACAGGTGACTTCTACCAAGCATTTCTAAAAGAATTAACACCAATCCTGTTTAAACTCTTCCAAAAAATTGAAGAGAGGGAAAATTACCCAACACATTTTATGAAGCCAACATCACCCTAATACCAATGCCAGATAAAGATTCCACAAGAAAAGAAAATTACAGACCAATCTCTCTAATGAACATAGATGCAAAAATTCTCAACAAAATACTTGCAAATCGAATCCAACAGCATATAAAAAGACTTATACATCAGAACCAAGCGGGATTTATTCCTGGTATGCAAGGCTGGTTCAACATAAAAAAATCAATCAATGTAATACACCACATTAACAAATTGAAGTAAAAAAAACACATGATCATCTCAATAGATGCAGAAAAGACATTTGACAAAATCCAACCTCCTTTTTTGATAAAAATACTTCAAAAGATAGGAATAAAAGGAAAATTCCTCAATATGATAAAAGGCATATATGAAAAACCCACAGCCAACATCATACTCAATGGGGAAAGGTTGAAAGCTTTCCCCCTAACATCAGGAACAAGACAAGGATTCCCACTGTCACCATTGTTATTCAACATTGTACTAGAAGTTCTAGCTAGGGCAATTAGACAAGACAAAAAAATTAAAGGCATCCAAATAGGAAAAGAGGAACTAAAACTCTCACTGTTTGCGGGTGACATGATCCTGTATTTAGAAAATCCTGAAGTATCTACAGCAAAGCTACTTGAACTAATAAATGAGTTCAGCGAAGTGGCAGGATACGAAACCAACACGTAAAAATCAGTAATGTTTTTGTACACTAGTACTAACAATCTGAGGAGGAAATCAGGAGGAAAATTCCATTTTCAATAGCGACAAAAAGACTCAAATACCTAGGAGTTAATTTAACCAAAGAAGTACAGGACCTATATGCAGAAAACTACAAAACAATGCTAAAAGAAATTTAAAAAGACCTAAACAAATGGAAAGACATTCCGTGTTCATGGATTGGAAGAATAAATATCATGAAGATGTCAATCTTGCCCAAACTGATTTATAGATTCCATGCAATACCAATCAAAATCCCAACAGCTTACTTTACAGAATTAGAGAAGGCAATTATCAAATTCATCTGGAAGGGTAAGTGTACCTGAATAGTTAAAAGCATTCTAAAAAAGAAGAGCAATGTGGGAGGAATTTCACTACCTGACCTTGAAACATATTACAAAGCTACAGTGGTCAAAACAGCATGGTACTGGCATAAAGATAGACACATTGATCAGTGGAATAGAATTGAGAATCCAGAAATATGCCCTCACCTATACAGTCAACCGGTTTTTGACAAACCTACCAAGCTCACGCTAATGGGAAAAAAACAGTCTCTTCAACAAATGGTGTTGGGAGAACTGGATATCTATAACCAAAAGAATGAAAGAGGACCCCTATCTCATCCCCTATACAAGAATCAACTCAAAATGGATCAAAGATCTAAATATAAAAGCCAGGACCATAAAACTACTAGAAGAAAATGTAGGGAAACATCTTCAAGACCTTGTAATAGGTGATGGTTTCTTGGACCTTACACCCAAAGCACGTACAACAAAGGAAAAAGTAGATAAATGGGACCTCCTCAAAATTAAACAATTTGCACCTCACAGGACTTTGTCAGAAGGGTGAAAAGGCAGCCAACTCAATGGGAAAATATATTTGGAAATCACATATCTCATAAGGGTTTAATATCCAGGATATATAAAGTGATGTTAAAACTCAACAATAAAAAGACACAACCCAATTAAAAAATGGGCCAAAGACTTGAATAGACATTTCTCCGAAGAAGAAATACAAATGGCAAAGAAACACATGAAGAAATGCTCAACATCACTCATGATTAGGGAAATGCAAATCAAAACTACAATGAGATATCATTTCACACCTATCAGAATGGCCACTATTAAAAAGACAGAGAACTACAGAGGATGTGGAGAGATAGGAACACTTTTTCACTGTTGGTGGGAATGCAGGATGGTACAACCACTATGGAGGACTGTTTGGCAGTTCCTAAAGAAGTTGAATATAGACTTGCCACATGACCCTGCAATACCACTACTGGGTATATACCCAGAAGAACTGAGAGCAGTGACACGAACAGACATCTGCACACCGATGTTCATAGCAACATTATTCACCATTGCCAAAAGTTGGAAACAACCCAGGTGTCCATCAACAGAAGAATGGATAAACAAACTGTGGTCTATTCACACGATGGAATATTATGCAGCTGTAAGAAGAAATGAAGTCATAAAGCATATGGCAACATGGATGGACCTGGAGGACATTATGTTGAGTGAAGCAAGCCAGACACAAAAGGACAAATACTGTATGAATGCGTTACTATGAACTAAATATATTATGTAATATATTGTTTGATTCAAAAAAAGAATTTATATGTATCTGTATTAGTCAGCCAAAGGGGTGCTAATGTGAAATACCAAAAATGCGTTGTTCTTTATAAAGGGTATTTATTTGGGGTAGAAGTCCACAGATACCAGGCCATAAAGCGTTAAGTTTCTTCTCTCACCACAGTCCATTGCCACGTGTTAGAGCAAGACAGCTGCCGGTGTTTGCCAGGGTTCAGGCTTCTGGGGTTCCTCTTTTCCCGGGGCTGCATTTCTCAGGCTTAGCTCCTGTTTCCTCCACAAGATCAGCTGTAGATGATCAGGTGAACAGCTTGCTTCTCTTCCCCTGGGGCCTTCTCAAAAGACTGCTTAAACTGTCCTTGGCCTTGCCTTTTATATTCGATTCCCCACCCACCAAGGGGCAGGGCTCAATGCCCTAATCATAACCTAATCATGCCCAGATTAACAGATCACTTTACAAGCATGACCCAATTATATTTTTGGAATTCATAATTACATCAAATTGGCCAACGGTTACAGAATCCATTACATTTAATTGAGAAATGTTTATATTTATTCATCTGTGTTTACTTTTTAGTTTTTAATTGTTTATATTTTCAATTATTAAATGTACAAAATAAAGTTAAAAAAAAAAGAAATTAAGCATTGGCCAATCAACTTTGAGAAACTGTCTTATAAATTTGACTTTTGATCATATGTAATAAAGTGTTTGCCTGGTCCAGTTTGTTGATCTTTATAGCTAACTTTCTAGATTGGAAGCACCTCACTTCTTAGAGGGAAAAGCCTTACAAAGCTCTTAACTTCACGAAGACTGCTGGAGTCAGGCTTCTGTGAGGTCAGAAGCAGCCTTGACCACCAAGAATGCCTAGAAACTAAAATTCCAGACATCAGTGTGAGTCACAGAGTGGGATGATAGAGCAGAGGCTGCACCGTGGGACTGTGATTCCCTAAGCAATCAAATAGCTATTTCATTTTCTCATTCCTAGCTTTTCTTTACTTTGTAGTGATACCAAATTGGCAGTGTTTCCTCACCCACATTATGCTGTTTCAGATGTCAGTAGCCTCGATCAGATTGTTTTAATCTATCCATCTGTCAGTCCGTCCATCCGTCCACCCACCCATCCACCCATCCATCCATCCATCCATCCATCCATCCATCCATCCATCCATCCGGCCAGCCAATCAGCAGCCCTGATGTGCTGTGCACTCTCAAGAGAGCCAGCAGGGGCTGGCGCTGTTCTATGCAGTTTTCCTGTGTTGGCTGCCAGCATCTGGAGAACTGCTCTGTGAGACACATAGTGTAAGTGTCTGCAGGTTTTAGATAAGGAAACTGTGGCACAGGGGGCTTAAGTAACTGGCCCAAGTCTCACAAACAGCTAGTGAAGGACCTAGAGTTCAAATCAGGCAGTCTGGTTCCTGGTCACACTAGATACAATATTTCATTAAATCCAGGCCCTGAGAATATAAAAAAGTGTTACATATTGCCTCTGTTCACATACAAGGTACAGTGGGTGAGATAGATAAGTATGATAAAAAATGTTAAGTGCAACAACAAAAAAACCACACACAGAATATAAGAGAAGGCGAGTTGAGAGGTGTGTGTGGTCCTGGCATAGGTGAGAACAGAGCGAAGTCATCCTGGCCAAAGCCACCAGAGACCAGCCTAGCCCCACCTGAGCCAACAAGCTAACTGAAGATTCATGAGAGAACCACCCCAACAATCTGGCAGCAGAACTGCTCTTCTAGGCCATAAACTAACAAACCATAACAAAAAAGTACTTTTTTAGATATTAAGTTTTGGGGAGATTTGTTACACGGCAATATCTGATACAATTAGAGACCATGCTTTCTACATGTCTTTTACCAGCAAACATTAACCCAGAACTTGACATCTAGGGAGGGCTCTATAAATATCTTTTGAAATGAAAAGCATAGAAGAGGTGGAACAAACATTCAAATCTATTGCAAAGCATTTTTTCTTTCTTCTCTTTCTACCAAAAATCATGACTCTCCCTCAACTTTCTCACTACCTCTTACCTCTGAGCTCTCAGGAGCAAAGACTGCAGGGGTGGGTGGCTGTGGGAATTCCGGCATGCGTGGTGCGGTTGGAAATCCACAGACAGGGGAGCACGGCTTCCTTCCTTGGCCTGCTGCCCCATGCGCGGTGAGCAAATCAGCCAAATCCAAGTGGCAGCCGCAGTGCAAGAGCCCAGCTCTGTTGCCATAAATTACGCAGGGGCAGGAAGGAGCAGCAAGAGTCAGCCGTTCCAACTACCTGGTAGTTCATTTTTGTTCTTGTTTTTCAGTTAGCAATGCGTAAAATTTATTGCAAAATTAAGCTCCCTGCTCCAGAGTCAATAATATTCCTGATGCCAGGTGGTGTAATAATTCACCAAAAGGGCAGGAGTTGGAGGGAAAGAGACTGATGTAGGAAGTGGACTTGCAGGCCCTCTGTGCTGCTGTCTGCTCCCTGCTGCTAAAGGTCAGGTAAGTAGAGGGCTAAGGTTACAGCCTCACCATATCCTGGGAGGTCTAGAATTTCTACTGGGTTTGAAATTTAAAACAAAAACTGTCTGTTTTGCATGATGGATTCCTTTTATCCTTCCCACCTTGGTTTCCATTTTAACATAAAAATAGAAACATTCAATTTCATATTTTGTTTCTGGCACTGGAAGGAAGAGGCACTGTAGAAAACTTGGCCGTGTGCTAGCTTCCTATAGCGCCTTCTAAAACTCTAATGTCAGTCTCTCTGAACTGGAAGGACCCTTGGGGATTTTTCTAGCCCAATTTCTTGACAGATGCAAATTAATTAATGGTTTCCCAGATCCTGGCCAGAGAACTAGCTGGGACTAAAACCCAGAGCTGAATCCCAGGTTACATACAAACTACTCCACTCGGCCTTCTGCTGCTGAAAGGACTTCAGTTAATCACGTTGATCTTTCTCAATCACATCTAGTATCATAGCTATACAATCATATATAGTATCTTTAACAAAATGGTATTTTCATCTCTTATTATACTGTGGGGGTCCAGAGCCCTCTAAGTCCTCAGCATGTGGCTCCCTGTGTGACCTAGACATAAGGTGAAGGCTAACAACCCTCCCCAGAGGGGAAAAATGTCTTAAACCAAATCCCCTCTGAGCGGTAAAACTTCGTTCCTGTGATTATACTACCAAACCCCATGAGCGTCATCATGGGACCCTGCAGAAATTCTGATCTCGTACCTTATGAAATATCCTTGTTCTGAAGCCCCTTATATATCACCCCTCATTTTCCCGTCTCTTTGCGGAATGCTATCTTCATTCTCTGAACCGCCACCATCAGAGATTCTCTCCTCTCCGTAAATCCCAATAAAGCTTATGACTGACTAAATACCAGGTGTGTTCTTTGGTCTCACAGCTGCACCAGCTCGTGCCTTCAGGAGTTGGGTTGGGACAATTCGCGAGCCACAAGCCAGGAGACCGAAGGACCCCCGGCAGTGGCGGGCATGAGCTCAGGAAAGGAGAACCTGCAGGGGAAATTCCAGGTTGGCCTGTAGCATCCATGTGGGGAGGGGTGGCTGCCCTCCTGAGGAGTGGGGACCACCGAGAGAATATGGGGGCGCCCTAGAACCTCCGGCAGGTGTACTGGCTGTGCTGCGGCAGGCAGCAGGGAAGCTGCACTTTAAGAACAAGGGGAACCACCAGATAGTGGCCGCTCTAGCATGGCCCCTGTTGGGAGCTCTGGATGGCGACTGAGGGAGAGCAAGTGGCAATGTCCTCTGTGTGTTGCTTAGAAGAAAAGCTAATGCTATGCACATGGCACAGGCAGAGGTGAAAGGCTCTTTAACCAGTCGTCAAGCTGATGGTCAGTTGGAAACCCTGGCTTGTAGATAGGCTCGAGCCAGGGGCCACAGGCTGCCTCGAGTCCAGGTCCAGAGGATGTTGACCACCCTTGGGGGGACCCTAAGGCATGGAATCTATGGACCCCTCTTCACGTGAGGAGAAAGAGGGGCAACGGGAGGTGGAAGAAGATGAGAGACCCCTGAGGAGCACCCTACGATACCACACAAGTGGAAGGCATTAGAGAACCCGCGCCCTGGGGTCACACTCCCCAGCCCCAAGCAGACGTTACATGTGACCGTGAGGGACTGCACCGCTGCTGGCTGGCCAATGTGGCACAAAGCTACAGGCAGAAGTCTGGAGAGCTACTACCCGCCTGGCTTCTAAGCAAGTGGGACACTAGAGTGGAAGGAGCTGTGCTGTCTGGGGTGGCAAGGAGTAAACTGGCGTCCATCACCACTCGCCCTCCTCTGCGTCGTTGTTCATAAACCACCTCCAGTGAAACAAACAGCGTCGCTACAGTGTGGCTGGCTGGGGGATACAAGGCGGCCTGGCCTAATGAAGGGGATATACCCCATGCTACCCCTCGCTGGCAATCCAGGAAGAGTTACAGGATGTTTTATGGAGACTGGGGATGAAACATGCCATTTATGCCGCCAATTTTGTGGGGTCTGACACCAAAGCTCTTTCTGCCGGAATGAAAGCTGCTGTGCCACACACTGCTTCCAGCATCGTTACGGGCCTCTGGGGTCAATCCTGAGCCCCCTAGTGGGGCACCCTGTGTCGTGAGCTGTGGGGGCTATAGCAGACTTAGGGGAATCAGAAAGGCTGTGGAGAAAGGGGCCTGGGGTGCTGGCAGCAGGGAAAGCCCCCAAGAACATGATGGTCCTAATCATGTGTCATGTAGGCAAATGTGGGTAGATCTTATTGCCTTGGGTACCGAGCTAGAAGCAACAGACAGGCGGCCCAGTGTGGTTTTAGTGAGACTCTGGAGCAAGCTCCCTGTGATGGTTAGGCTAGTGTGTCAGCTTAGCCAGGTCATGGTGCCCAGTTGTTTGGTCAAGCAAGCACTGGGCCAATTGTAATACAAGGATATTTCATGGACTTTTAACCATCAGTGAGTTGATTCCATACATGGCTGGTTACATCTACAATCAACCAAGAAGATTACCCTCAGCAATGAGTGATTGCCATCAGCATTGAGTGATCCAATCAGTTGAAGGCCTTAAAAGGGGAAATGATTTCAGTGTTCAGGGAGAGCATTCCCAGCTCCACTTCAGACAGCCAGCGTCTCCTGGGAACTCATCTAGGAACCCCTGGTTTGCAGCCTGCCCTGCGGAATTCGGATTTATACATCCCACAATTGCTTGAGAGAATTTTATAAAATCTCACACTATTTACAGATATCTCCTATTGGTTCTGTTTCCCTAGAGAAGCCTAATATGCTCCCAAAGGACAAGAGATTTAAGAAAATGTCCCCTCAGAATGGTGAGGGAGAAGGGAGAATAGGGAAAATGCTGCTGCCCCAACCCTGGGAGTCTTCTGCTGGCCCCGCAGAAGCCTGGCAGGCACCCTTCCCCCTGCCATGGGGGAGAAGTCAAGATCCCCAGGTGAAGACAATAACCAGGGACCCCAGGGATCCTAGGCCACATGTAGAGTTAACTGTTTATTGGTCCCCTACTAATCAACAGAGTATTAGCCTTGGTAAACCTGGGAGCTGAATGTACTTTAACTCATGGCAGTGTAGTGTGATTCCATGGGCCAGTCAGTGCTGGCTATAGATGGCTATGGGGGAAGCAATTTATACTAAGCAAAAAAATTTAGTTTAACAAATTGGACGGTTACCTCCAGAAAGATATACAGTGTATATTTCTCCTATACCTGAATATATGTTAGGAATTGACATTATCCAGAATGCCACTCACAGACTACGATGGGAGAATTCCGCCTCTGATACAGAGTAATAAAGGCAGTGCTGAGGGGACAAGCCAAATGTTCTGCAGGAAAGGTGCTCTTGCCCCAAAGAATTGTGGTGACCAAACAGTACAAACTCCTGTGGGGGCACCAGGAAATTACAGCTACAATTAAGGAGTTAGAAAGGGTAGGGATAATAATAACCACCCAAAGCCCCTTCGATAGTCCTGTATGGCCAGTACGAAAGCCTGATGGAACATGTCATGGCGCATGACAGCAGATGATCATGAATTAATTAAAGTAGCACCACCACTGTATGCAGCAGTCCCAAACATTGCTGGTTTATTGCAAGAAATTCATACCCAGTTGTGTCACCATCACTTTGTTTTGGACCTTGCTAATGCTTTCTTTAGCATCTCCTTAGACAAGACAAGCCAGCCTGCATTCGCCTTTATATGGGAAGGCTGGCAGCGGGCTTTTATGGGGCTGCCCCAAGGATGTGTGCACAGCCTACCTCCTGTCATGGCCTCCTGGCAAAGGATCTGGCCCCCTGGAAGAAACCTGTGGCTTCTATTCCATTATATTGATGATATTATGTTAACCAGTAATTCTCTTTCAGAATTAAAAGAAGTATCAGAGACAATAGTATCTTATCTTGAAAGCTGGGATTGGACAATCAATCGGGTCAGCATACAAGGCCCTGGCTGCTCTGTCAGATTCTTAAGTGTTGTTTGGTTGGGGAAGACAAAAGCTATACCCTCTGCTGCAATCAATAAAGTACAATGTTTTCCCTTGCCACAAACTCCAAAACAACTAATGGCCTTTCTTTCTGGGGCTGTTGGGGTGCTGGAGACTGTTCATCCCTTGTTTAGCTCAAATACTGAAATCTCTGTATGTGTTAATCAGGAAAGTTCATACGTGGGAATGGGAGGATCCCCAGCAGGCTGCTTCTGAAGACACAAAGCGGGCAGGAGCACAGGCCCCGGCACTGAGGGGAGCTCTGACTCACCCTGTGGACCGGATGTGGCCAGCACCAGTGCTGGTTTCAGGTGGGTTTGTGTGAAGGCAATGCTCTAAGCAAGTGCCTCTTGGGTTTTAGTCACAATTATGGACAGGGGCTGAATTACCATTTAGCCCCTAGTGAGGAGCTGTGTGCAGCACACAGCACAGTGCTGCAAGTAGGTTTAGCCCCAAAGTGCCCAGCCGTCCTGAAGACTGCCATCCCTATCCAGGGGTGGATGCAGATACTGGGAACAAGCCTCACTCTGGCAGTGCACAATTAAGCACCTTGCAGTGGAGAGCCTACCTGCTGCAGTGCAGTGTCAACACCAGCCTTTTAAGTACTGAAGTGCAGAGATCCCAGGCAAAGGGCCTCACTTGAAAGACCCTTCAGCCCAAACTCAATCCCCAAGGTGGCTGCTGAAGTGCCCACCACAGAACCCATAGGAAGTTCCAGAGAATGCATGGTGCACGGACGGCTCGGCTGGTGGGCAGCCCGCGCCTGTGCAGCCAGCTCCGACACTGTTGGTGGGAAACGGGCACCGTGCAGAGCAATCAGTGGGCTGAACTAAGAGCCTGTGGATGGTCACAGCACACGCTCCCAGACATGGCCTGACAGTCTGATCCCGTAGGCCGGCAGTGCACAGAGACCCCACCACCTGGACGGCCACTTGGGAACAGGAGCAGTGGACTGCCGTGGCCGCCCTCTGGGGAGGACATTGTGGAAGGACATCTGGGATGCCTGCCTGTGGCGACAGGTGACTGTCTATCCATCCCTGCCCACTCCTCTAACACCCCCTGCAGAGTGTTGAGGCAGATGTTCCTGCGAAGGTCTGGAGCCACACCGAGCCCCGAGAGGTGGGGAGTGGCTCCATGGGAAGCACGGACATCGTGGCTGCCACACCCTGTGGCATTAGCCCAGCATTTCCAGCTGCCTGCCCCGTGCCAGCAGCCCGGGGACATCACCCACGCGTGCCCGTCGTGCTCATTCCAGCAACCGCGGCCGGTACCTCACCGCATGGGACATATCGGCCAAGCACAAACTCCAGTCTCACATGGCAAGTGGATTACATCGGCGCCCTCCCATTCCTGGAAGGGGCAAGCTATGCCTTCCCTGCCACAGACACCGCCGCGGGGCTCCTGTTGGCCTTCCCAGTGGGAAAGTAAGTGTCCTACACATGGTCCCAGCCCAAATTGACAGTGACTGAGGAACTCCATTTAGCGGTCACCTCACGCAGTCTTGGGCAATGGACCAAGATATTGCTTGGACTTTCCATTTACCCTATAGCCCCACTGGAGCAGGCCTTATAGAGAGGATGAATGGCCTTTTAAAGGAACAAATAAAAGGCGATAAGAGACCTTTACAACAATGGTCTAAGAGGCTGTATCCAGCCCTGACTCTTTTAATTCAACCCTGTAGGCTGCAGCCTCTGCTCCAGTCAAAATGCTAACAGCAGGACCGGTGCAAGCATAGAGAAAGCAAGTTAAAGGGCCAGCTGCCCTGCAGCCCCAAAGGGGAAAATTATCTACTGATGGAAATGTTGCTTGTATACTGCTAGACCAGTGTGACCTGCCCCTTATTGTTCCCTGTACATATCTTTCTTCTCTCCCGTAGCACCCGAGCCAATGCCTTCCTGCAGTGGGCTTCAGCTGTAACCCCTGCCTAGCATTGAGCCCAACGTTGGGTTTGCACAGACTGACCATCCTTCCTTGGACCACCACTCCTGAAAATTGGATGGTGTGGACCACCTTGCTGGCATGGCAGATATGACCCATCAACCAGTTTGGAGCAAGACGTTCTCTTTTAAATCTAGCTGCCGTCTTTCAGTGAAACTCGTAATTATACTTTTCCCTTGTAAGGAAGCAGGTGAATAATCTCAGGCCTTTATTAGGATGTGCTGTACATGACAGTTTAGGATAGTTAGCGGCTGAGGCTGTCACCCTAGATGGCATCGCCCCTTCTGCGTGGAACGACAGGAGGGAATCCGTGATGTGGGGTGGTTGCCCCCCGAGTTGTGTAGTTTTACTGTCAAACTAGAAAATGACAGTCTTTTAGCACTCTTAGCACTCATTAACTGGGGCTTACCTGTCCCTTAAAGGATGGCTGTAGACTTGTGGGCAAAACGGTGGCCGTATTTGCCCTTTAACTAGACCAGACGATGCCCATGGGGACAGCCGTGTGTCCCCACCACCCCATATGACTCATTACCCCACACTCCTAGTAACTGGTCAGGACTAGATGTAGTAAAGTGCAGCCCCTGCTGGTTCTCCCATTGGCGTTTGTGTGCCGGGTGGTGCTGCGATTGTGTTACCGAAAAACACAAAACGGCTTCAGCCAATCACTGCTCGGGCTTAATGACTCCAAAGTAGCAATTTCCTTACTACACGAAGAAGCTGCCCAACTACGCAAGGTAGTTCTACAAAATAGGATGGCTTTGGATGCTCTCACTGCGGCACAAGGTGGGTCCTGTGCCCTTGCTCATGCTCAGTGTTGTGTGTATTCCTGTCACTCCCATGATAGTTCACAAGCTCTAAGTCATGCAAGAGCACAGACAGCACATTCACAGGTTAGCTATGGGCCCCCTCTTTGTCGGGTTTATTCCCTTCCTTGGCCCAGGCAACACGTTTCTGGAGGTCGACAGGCTCTTGGTGGAGGGCTCCTATCCTTCTGCTGTCTTGTACACTGTGGCTGTGGAATGTGGGTGCAGTGTGTATCCACGGTCAACGTGGGCTGCTGCTTGGGGGGGTGGGGGTGGACTGTGGGGACCCAGGGCCTGGTTTCCCCTAAGCCCACAGCATGTAGCTGCCTACAGGACCTGGACATAAGTTGAATCTTAACAACCCTCCCCGGAGGGGAAAGAATGTCTTAAACCAAATCTCCTCTGAGTGGTAAAACTTCATTCCTGTGATTACAGCACCAAAACCCATGAGCATCGTCAGGGACCCTGCAGAAACTCTGATCTCATACCCTATGGAATGTCCTTGTTCTGAAACCCCCTATATATCACCCTTCATTTTCTCATCTCTTTGTGAAGCGCTATCTTCATTCTCTGAACTGCCATCATCAGAGATTCTCTCCTGTCCGTAAGTCCCAATAAAGCTCGTGCCTGACTAAATGCCAGGTGTATTCTTTGGTCTCGCGGCGTACCAAGTCACGCCTTCAGGAG
This sequence comes from Tolypeutes matacus, assembly GCA_026826555.1. Taxonomy (NCBI): domain Eukaryota; kingdom Metazoa; phylum Chordata; class Mammalia; order Cingulata; family Chlamyphoridae; genus Tolypeutes; species Tolypeutes matacus. The sequence goes on from JAKSZT010054183.1 coordinate 473,469, forward strand.
TTGGGTTGGAACATATATATTACTTCTTAAAGAGTCTTAAGTATGTGTCTGATTATCCAAAAGAACCAAAAAGCCACATTTCCATTCCAGCTGCAGGGGCAAGGTGTTACCATCAGTTTGCCTTTTATAATTATCTTTACAAATTTACTCCCTGAAAGATGATGACTGAAGTGTATGTGGTTATTTCCGGGGTCTCTTCCTTGAAATGCCTATAAAATCATCTGGGCAACCTGGGGTCCAAGTTCAGTGTTGCTTGGGCCATTTGGCAGTCAGGAATTTCAATCTACAAGTTAAATGAGGATGGATTTCTTGTTCAAAATCATTGTTTGCTTTTTTAGAAAATGTGACTGGAACATCTTCCTTTCAAATCCTCAGTTCCTTATTGGCTGTGGAGCTTACCTACTGGCTCAGGGGTAGCTAGAAGGTTCAGATGAGAAGGAATTGCTTTGATGTTTTTCAAAGTCAAGCAAGAATTTTGCACCTCTGTGAGCAGCCCTTGACTGCAGATAAAGAATGTACCCCTCTGGAGAGGTACCAATTAGGGCTAATTGTATATGACCCTAATCAGCCAGCAGCGCTCTTAGGGTTTCTAATTGAATTTGCTATTTCTTCATAAAATGAAGTTTTGGTTTGTGGATTGAAGGAGCTGGCTGCCTTCTGCACCTGACCACAGGGATACTGCAAACACAATGGCCTAAAGGAGGCTGTGCAAATCCATTCTTGCCACCAAATTCCTCCTCTATTATCCTTGTAAATCAAGGACTGTTCAGAGGGGCTGGTTCTCAGCATGTGGGAGAGAATGCCAGTTCCCTCTCCCAGGAGTTAATACTTTTTTTTCTGAGTTTCTTGGGTGATAGAAACTAAAAGTGCGGGAAGCGGCTGTGGCTCAATCAGTAGGGCTCCCGTTTACCATATGGGAGGCCCCGGGTTCGGTTCCCGGGGCCTCCTGGTGAAGGCAAGCCTGCCCGCATGGCGTGGTTAGCTGACCCAGCGAGCACAAGCAGCAAGGGGGGGATAAATGAATAAATAAATAAAATCTTTAAAAAAAAAAAAAAAAAAAAAAGAAACTAAAAGTGCTGTGACACTTTTGTAGCCTGACCTGAGCCTGGGCTAAAGGTTTCAGGCTTCACTAAGACCTTGAAACTCAGCCCAAGCTGATTAAAACTTGAGAGTTCATGAAGCTTTTCAAGTATGGTAATGTGTTTAGCTGTGGGTGGAAACCAAAGAAAGCCGAGTCTCTGGCTTGGGATGAATGTTACTTCTAAGCCGGTAAAACATATGTTCTAGTCTGAGATTTGGGTCAAAACTCAAGTGAATGACTAGTCAGAAAACAATTTAAACGGCACAGTCAGGTTGTCAATAAAATGGATGGACACTCTTGTGACGTGTATTATGATCTAGTTAAAAATAAATGCCCAAACTGAGCATCAACTGTGTAATTCTATCCACCTGTATGTTTAAAGTATAAAAGAAAGATTTTTTAAGAAATTGGAAATGATGCTGATTGCACATTTCAAGTGGTCCCCAAACAGGAATTGTCTGTACTCAAAGAAGCTTTCTAAATTCACTTTCTCTTTGGATCTGTATATAATGAGCCCACTATGATCTTCCTTTGGCAAGAAAATTAATGTAAGGCTGTCAGTACCCCTCCCCACATGGTATTTAAAATTTCATACTGAATTGCCTTCCTGACCTCTCACACACAAACACTCATTATCCATCCATCCATCCACAAAACAGCTTGCACAGTGTTTCAAAGTGTCAGCCTTTCAGAATCCACATTAAACAATCAAGTGCAGGCAGAAAAAAAAAAAAAAAGCATTTCCACAACTTGCCATTTTCTCCTCAAATTGCACAGCAGCCAATTGTATACAGTGTCACGATCATATGCGTGCACTTTGAAACTGGGCTGCCCGAGCTCAACTCCCTACTCTGCCACTTTTTAGCTCTATGACCTGGGGGCCAGATATTTAAACTTTCTCAGCCTCAGTGGGCTCATCTGTAAAATGGGGGATAACATCCACCTATCTCAGGGGATGTGGATGAAACAAATCAATCTATGTACTTACTGTCACGACTGGGTGCTAATGCGATGACATATGTGAGGTACCCAGATTTCTCTTATAAGACCCTAAGTGTAGACGACCTTCAGGTTATGCAAGATTTACCTAATTAATGTGGTATCCACATGCCGTCCTCTTGAAATCAAGGATATTTTGCTTACAGACTAGAACTCATATTTGTAAAGCATGCTCACACAGCCACCCACTTTCTTGTTTTGCTTAGGTTTGTATAACTGTTATTATTCTCATCATCACGGAGGAGAAGAGAGGCTGACCTTTTGAGGGAACAGCTTTAGGTAGGGAGTGCATGGAAACCAGGTGGCTATGGCTGACTCACCTCTCCTACCTCCACTCACCCTTCTCATGACACTCCCTAAAATAGTAAAGTGCTGTTTTTCTAGGTTTTTCTTGTCAAGAAAGGGTTTTAAAGAGCTACTCAGAGGCTCATGGTACTCAGGGCAGGGATTTGCTTCAGGTGGTGCCATGAAGCAACAAGCTCTCCCCTTCCCTGGTCCTGTTTAAGATGCTGACGCGGTATGAGGCTTTCCTGAGCTTGAAATTTAAATAAGAGAAAAAAGAGCGAAAGAAAGGGACAGAAAAGAGAAGTGGAAGGAAAAGCTAAGTCCTCAGATTTCCAGGACATGGAGCACCCGAGCTCCACTCTCCACACATTCTCTAAGACGGGCCTGGCATGAAGCAGCGTCTCAGGAGGCAGCACGCCGGCTGGCTTCCGTCACGTGGCTTTTATCCTTTCATGCAATTCAAGGTGGACAGTGGTCTCCTAGGTGCTTTTTGAGGGATTGACCCTTTAATTTTGACCTAAAACATTGCTTTTCTTCTTGTGTGGTCACAGCTCCAATTGTTGCCTCCATTTTTTTTTTTTTTAATAAAATTTTATTGAAGTATATCATTCATACATGAACATACATAAACAATAAGTGTCCAGTAAAATCTGTGATATAAGAAAAGACAAAAATGAAGTGCAAGAGGTAAGTATTTCAGAAGAGGTTGCTATGTTTTCCCACAACATAAGACCTTAACAAAACGTCTTGATCTTTCCCATCTTCTCCCTGCTCTCAGAAGCGAGGAGGAAATTCCCAATGTCTGCTGATTTGTCTCTTGTAGAAATGGAAGATTATTGGAAAACATGACTTTATACAGCTTAAATCTTGAGCTGCCTCAACCCAAAGAGCCCAAATAACCTCTGTGGAGAACTCCTTGACAGGGGGCCTCTGGCTTTGCCCCACATCACTGTGTGGGACATTAACGGAGGGACTCTAATTTACTATACAATCATGGGCATTTCTGAGAGTGAAAGGAAGAGCTGCTAATAATGATAGTAGGAGCATATAACTTGGGCTGAATTATTAAGGAGCAAATACCAACTAATGATTGCTTCTTGAAAAGAAAGGGGAGAAAAAGCAGGAGTTATTTTGTTGCTATAGTATCTAGAAACTGCACTGTGTGCCCTGTATTAGCTTATTTAGTCGTTATGGTAACGATTAGAGAGGTGTCACTATCCTCATCTTATAGATGAGAAAACAGCGGCTCTAGGAAGGACAGTCTGTTTGCTCAAGGCCACAGCATATCATATGTTAGGGCAGTATTGACTTTAGAAATGTTAGAAATTAAGAAAGGAACTGATGAAAAATGAATGAAAATGCATGAATGAGAACAACCCAGCACATCTCACTCGTGGGATAAGGAAATACTGTCTGGTTTTTCAGAAATCTGTCAGTTTGAAAATGCTCTTAGTTTGCCTACCTCTCCTGCAGCTATTTTGCTTTTTCATTATATGGGTGATAGTAAGTCCAAGCAAGAAAGCTCAGGACCATTGCTGTGGACAATTTCTCCAAATGGGAAGAAAACTTACATTAAAATTCCTTGTCAGCCACAGATTTGACTAGCTGAAAAGAGTTCTTACACTTTTGTTTGGTAACTTCATTTCCAATGTCTTTTAAGGAAATAGAGCTGGGCGTTTTATGCCTTGTATAGATGCAGGCCACTATGGGAGGGGCTGTGATCTTGAGCAGGAGGCTTTCTTCAGCCAAGGAATTCTCTAGCCAGGGACTCAGAGAAAGTCATTTCACCCTCTCTGGTTCTCTGGTTTTTCTGTTAAAATGAGGGTGATAGCACCGCCTTATTTACTGTGCATGGTTATTGTGAGAATCAGAGATGCTGCTGCGTCCAAACACCTGCTATCATAAAACTTGGAGTAGGAGCGTCGTGCTCAGTCCCATGGTCTTGAACTGTGCCTCGAGGCTGGGCTGTTTGTGAGGCTCTGATCTTTTAAAAGGAGGTCGTCCAGTGATACACGTTGTCCTTGGAAAGATTCATAAAGGTGAACAGGGTCGAACACATTTCTTCTTTCTCTTATCCTGAGACTCTTTAGAAGGGTTATTACCATGCTTGGTAACTAGCCACCCTGTACTGGGTATGGCAGACAGATTCTAAGTAGCTTCCAATTACCCCGCTCCTGGCATTCACACCCAAACATAATCCCCTTCCCTGGAGTGTACGCAGGACCTGCGACTTGCTTCCAACCAATAGATTGTGGCAAAGGTGCTGGGCTGTTACATGAGATTAATGTCTATCTTGCCAGCAGACTCTCTCCATTGACTCTCCTCCTTGCTGGCTTTAAGCCACCATACGGGAACGGCTCACACGGCAAAGAATTGAAGGAGGTTCTGGGCAACAACCCACAAGGAACTGAATGCCAACAACCAAGTGAGCTTGGATGCAGATCCTTTCCCAGTTGAACCTTCCGATGAGACCCGGCCCCAACTGCCTTGATGACAGCCTCCAGAGAACCCAGCTGAGCCCTGCCTGAGTTCCTGACCCCCAAGAACTGAAACGATAAATCAATGTTGTTTTAAGCTGGTAAATCTGCAGCAATAGATCACTGATATGCGGGGTCACGATAATAAAAATAACCCATTTTTGAAGGCACACATTCATTTTTTTTCTCAGCTTCTTTTTTTTATGAACAAATTTTTTATTTTTAAGGAAGCTTTAGATTATATAAATGTTACATAAAAAATATAGGGGATTCCCATGTGTCCCCCTCCTCCCCTCCCACACTTTCCCACATCAACATCTTTCATTAATGTGGTACATTTGTTAAAATTGATGAACATATTGAAGCATCGTACTAGCCAAGGACTATAGTTTATATTATAGTTTACACTTTGCCCCACACAATTTTATAGGTTTTGACAAAATGTATAGCGACCTGTATCCAGCATTGCAATGTCATGCAGGACAATTCCAATGTCCCCCAAATGCCCCATGTTACACCTATTCTTCCCTCTCCCTCCCCTCAGAACCTCTGGTGGCCACTGCCTTTAAATCAATGATACCAGTTCTTCCATTGCTAGAATAATATTAAGTCTACTTTAGTCCATAGTTGCATCCCCCCTTATGTTTGTTCATTCCTCAATCTTGAGGATTTGGGATGGTGATGCCCACCCTGTCTCCAATGAGAGAGGGCTTAGAGCCCATGGGGCAGTTGGATGGAACTGTGTTGCTTGCAGTTGCAGACACTCTTCGTTTCCTGGAATGGGCATTGTCCATCATCATCTCCTTGTGAGTTGTCCTGGGCAAGTCCAATGAACTAGAGAGTAGGTGTTGCAACTCTGCTGAGATTCAGGGCTCAAACAGCATATGAGCAGACTGAAGATTTAAGTCTCTGGGACATATATTTAACAAGTATAGTGCTAATTATAGGTTCAAATAAAAGGGGCAGAAGAGCCATGTGTGGGGAAATTATAAATGAGTCTAATTCTGTTACAATGGGGAGTGTATATTTCAAAGTAAGCCCCATTGACAGAGGAAGGCACATGTCCTTGAGTTATTTCTTAGAAAGTGGCCTTTTAGAAGCCATGCCAAATATTTGAATCCTTGAGAGTGAACGCATTCAAATTGTGCCTGCACAACTGACCCTGTCAGCAGATTAAAAGCTCTTAAAGGGCAAGCACTGAACATATGTATTGGTTTCTGCATCTTCCACATCATCTAGTGCAGGGGAGTTCACCCCAGAGGTTTGGGGCAGCTGAGCAGTGGACCTAGACAGAGTACTGAGTTTCATCACTGACACTTGCTTTCTGTGCAACTCTGGGCAGGTCCTATAATCATCCTGGGCTTTCACTTCTTCATATTTGCAATGAGATAATACCTACCTTACAGGATTTTGTGAGAATTTAATGACAATGCATATAAAGTACCTGGCATTGAAGTCCTTGATAAATTCTAGTTCCTGTTGCTTCTTTCAGGGGTTGAATGGAATTTAATTGAACTGACACTTGACAGACAAGTGATGGGTGAGACAATTAGTGTTCATCCATGAAACAGAGAAATTAGATCTAGGAGAGGATGATATTAGCCTCATTTAACTGTGTTTGATTCCAGTTAGCTGGCCATTAGCTAAATTGGTTAGGTCTAGCAAAGCTGTGTCTTGCTAATAAAAGAGATAAATAGTTTGGATGTAAAAATGTGGGGGCCTTGAGGCTAAAGAGATTTCATGTTATTGGGCAGAATATTATGTTGTCTAGATAAAGAAAAATCTCATTTCCTTAACAAGTATTTAGTGAGCACCCATTATATGCCAGGCACTCTCTGGGCTATTAAATTTTTTATTTTATCTGGATGTACAACTCTTTACTGAAGGTCAGCAGATTTAAATGTGTAAAGACTGACCTTCATGAGAGGTTCTTTTTCTTCTTTTCTTAAGTTAATATTGTTGAAGTATAATTTATATAGAATGGACACCATTCAGCAATAATAGGAATAAACTACCAATACATGTGGCAAGCTGGATGAAACACAGTATCATTATTCTGAATGAAAGAAGCCAGAAAAAATGAGAGTTTATACTCTGTGATTCCATTCATATAAAATTCTACACAAGGAAAATTAACTGATAGTAACAGGAAACAGAGCTGAGAGAGGGATGGATTAAAAATGGGCTTGAGGGAACTCAGGAGGTGGTGGAAATATTTGTTATCTTGACTGGTTGTGGTTATGGCGTCACAGATTTATACATATGTCAGAAGTCATCAAACTGTACACTTTATGGATCTAGTTTTTTGCATGTCAATAATACCTCAATAAATTTGTAAAAAATGTTTTGAGACATTTTGAGGGGTATGTGAAAATAAAGTTTATTAAATTAGCTGAGATCACATAGAATTCTTTGATTTAATACCACTTCGATAATGGAATTTTAGCAGAAGTGAAAACAGGACACAAAAGCATAATATTTCTTTTGACTGGAAATCACCTGAACTTCCAAGGGAGTTGCTTTGAACAGAGTCGGCGAGCCATCAAAGGACATGAAGCATCATCACAGGAGAACAGATTTCCCATGGATGTTTAAAACATTGCTCTTGACTTTAGGAAATTAAACATTCTACAGAGTTTCGCTGGTGACTGAATTCAGAACCAAATGTATGATGATTTCTTAGAATGTGTAGTAATTATGAACCAACTTTTAACTTTTCTATTCCACCATTATTCCTCTTAGGGATATCTGAAAGAGAAAAAACTTTTATGTCCTCTTTCTCTTCACACAATTTGAGTTTAATTAGAATTAAATGGCTATGTAAACATTTGTGTGGATTGATAAAAATAATACCCTAACAAAATGGGTGGGTATTAAAATTTTAAATAATTTTCACTCAGATATTTTGGAACGCATTTGTATTTCTGCTAAAGTCCTTTTGCATTACCTGCTTTTCTTTGTATTTTTAAAAAATCTTTTAAAAAAAATTTTGTTATTTGTTTATCCTTCCTTGCTGCTTGTCTTCCTTTGTTGCACCAGCTTACCTCGCCAGTATGGGCCCTGAGCTCACCGCGCTGCGCGGGTTGGCTCGCCTTTATCAGGAGGCCCTGGGGATCAAACCTGGGGCCTCCCATATGGTAAACGGGAGCCCAACCAATTGAGCCACAGCCGCTTCCCACCTGCTTTACTTTGGAGATGCATAAATTTTTACATAAAATTTTCAAATAGAGAAAAGAATCCATCTGATCAGCTTATCTGACTTCAGAAAGGTAACCATGTAAATGACTTAGAAATAATTGTTCATTATCTATGCCATTTGGAATGATATCTTATTTTTTCTTCTCATGATTCCCATTTCTTTATCCTTCCCTTTATGTTATGTTATGCCTTCTACTTCAGTTAATTGGTTTTCTGTAATACCCAAACTACTGTTCACTGTTTCCAACGTCTTTCTATTGGATAGTTTGATTTTTCATTCTTAAGACTCCTCTACTGTCTTCAGACTGATATGTTTTCATAACTACTAGTTTTTGTTTTAGGGAAGTATTATTCTCAGAGATACAATCAGATTACAAGTTCAAGATTTTTAAGATCTCTCCCTTTCTTTATGTTTTATAAAGTGACAATTATTCCACTTTCTTGGGTTGATCTGCTTCCTTCCAGATCTGATTTATTTATTTTCAGGCCTTTCTGTGAATGTATCACAATTTATTTCTCCATTTACTATCAGTGGTCCTTTGAGTTATTTCCAGTTTGGGACTATTACAAGTAATGCCACTATGAATAGTCTTTTAACATTTATTCTGGGTCACATAAGCTAGCCTATCTCAATCATATCCAAGGGAGTAGAATGGCCAGCTCGTGGTATCTGTGTGCCTTTCCTTTACCAGATAATGCCTGATGGTTTTCCAAAGTGGTTGTACCATTTCACAGTCACACCAGCAGTGTCGGGGTTGTTATTGCTCATATCCTCACCGGTCTTCAACTGTCCGACTTCGTAGCCGACGCTGTTGGTGCCCTTACACCCTGATACTCGTGACCACCTCAGAGCTTCCAACCGCAAGCACCTGACATTCTTTACCTGAGGGCTTTCTTCCAGGGCCAGAGCCCACTCAGCTCACAAGTGGAATATGCCGCACTCCCTTTCCCACTCCCCTGGAAGCTGCCCTGAACAAATCAAATTATTGATCTGAAATAATTGTTCAGTTATACCGAAACAATCAGTGTGTGACAACTCCAGCCCCTTCTTCCCGCGGGTGGGATAACTCGGGGGGCATATTGTGTTCTACCTCCCAGCATTTCCTGGGGCACCAAGCTCTACTTTCTCAGTGGAGCCTTCCCAGCCACAGCCCACCATTGGTTTCCTGGGACCGTCTCCCAGAGAAACCCTTTGCATTTGAATCCTTGCCTCAGGGCTCTGTTTCCAGGAGATACTGGAGTGAAGCGACTTTTAATGTACTTTCCAAGAGCCATTATAAGCTAAACCTTGCTTCCCACACCAGACCAGCCCTATGTCATTGCTTCTTGACCCATCGGGGCCACTTGCTTCCTTTCACATCCAGGCCTTGCCATGCATTTTTTTTCTGTGTTTAAAATTATCGCCTTCCCCATTTAGTTAGTTAATTAATTGTTGTTTCTGTTGCTGGTTTTATTGTTTTGGTTAACCCTCGCTTGTCTTCCATATCTCCTTTTAGATATCCCAAGCCCAGGAGCCTTCACGGAGTCTTCCCAGCATCTCCCCTCCTGTCTGCCACACAGCCTTGTGACCTTCCCCTTATTAGAGCCCTTTCCACAGTCCTCATTCCCTGAGGACTGTAAGCTCCGTGAGGGCAGGGGCTTGATGAGTTTTGTCCACAGCTCTCTCCCCAGTATTTGGCACAGTTCCTGGTATGTAGAAGGTGCTGCCTCCAAGACTGTCAGGTGGCTGGAAAATAAAATAAAATAAAAATAAAGCAGAGAAAAGTGGTGGGTATCGCAAAGAGGTGGTAGTGTAAGAGCATCTTGAAGAATATCTCTGAGGAAGGACGTTTGACCTCACTGAAGTGCAGGATCAAGCCATGCAGATATCTGGATGGAGAACATTCCAGAAGATGGGAAAAGCACATGCAAAGGCCCTGGGATGGGACCGTGATTGGCACATTTGAGGATAAGCCAATAGGCCAGTATGGCTACAGCAGAACAAGGGGAGAGTGGTAAGAGACGAGGCTGGAGAAGCTTCCAGTGATAAGGGAGTGAATAAATAAATACATAGAATAAATGTCTGGATGAAGGAGTGTGTGAGAAGCAGTGAGGTACAGTGAAAATGTCACAGCTTTGAGCTTGACCAACTTCAATTTTCTTGGCCCTCAATTTCTTAATTTTCAAAATGGTGATTTTAATGCTTAACCTGTAGAGGGGCTGAGGATGAAGAAAGAACATATATCAGTCACTGAGGAAATTGCTTAGTTAGGACAGGCTCCCAATGAAAATTTATTAGTGGTAGGAGCAATAGAATTAGTAGTAGTCATTCTCGTGGCAGAGAAAGTATTAAAGTGCTCTGGTAATGTTGGGTAGGAATAATTATTTTTTTCAAGGAGAGAGAGGGTTTCAGACAGGTACTGAGAACATCTGATATTTGTGCTCAGTCATAAAGAATACAAAGAAATTATGAAAATATATTAGGCAATAAAGAAGAAGGTCATTCTAGAGATTAAACTTTGCCATTATAAATTCCTAAAGTGGTTTCCATTTTCCTAATCAGATATTAACTGAATCACTTTGATTCCATGAGCGAGAGTGGGACGTGTTGAATATATTTCTTTAAATTACTTTAATTTGGAAAATATTACTTTTGACAAAATAACCGAATAAATGCATAGAGTTTATACGCCAGAAATTCAAGAATAGAAATCCATAAACAAAGCACATCGTAATAGGCCATAAGGAAGGAAGAAAAAAAAAAACAACGACCAAGAAACGTGGAAAATGTTTGCTCATGTTGGGCCCAAATATTTCAGACAAGTCTCTGAGAAAACCAAGACTTTCTTTCCCCTTCGTGTTTGGCTAGCCCTTTCTCCTGCCTGACTCCCATTACATCCACTATGGCAGGGACTGTTAGAAGCACCCAGTGCCCAGCCGACACACTGCAAACATGTTGCTCAAGGTGTTAATGTGAGATGGGAATTACTTTTTGGTTCTGGATCCTAACCTGCAGTTGTGTTTGTTTGTTTGCCTGCTGACAGGTACGTTGGCAGAGAATACCCAGTCAAAACCATTTGAAGTTTAAGAACGATTTGAAGCTCATGAAGTTTGTGTAAGATAATGCTTCACGAGTCCATAAATTTAAAAAGAACAATAACACACACCCCCCAAACCCTATGCCATTTGGAAGACATCATTATTCTAGAACACTCAAAAATCCTGCCTCCATCATTACCTATGCTTACAGAATGCAAAATAACACATCAGAGAAAACTTAATATACTGGTGATGAAGGAGCTGAGAAGCTCAACATTGGCTACTGAGACAACCCAGCCACTAGCAACAGCTGGAAGCCACTCCCACCCCAATGGCAAGAAGAACAAGGAGAGGCAGTGGTGTTTCCAGGGCCTAGGAGTAAGGCTAGAAACATGGTGAGCTTGTCTGGTAGGAGCTGGGGCCATGGAGGGAATACAGCCACTGCTGGAGCTGCCACCAGAGGCAGGAGTGGCGCAGGTGCAGGGAGAAACCCGTTTCCTCCTTGTGTTCATCCATCGTCCTCCCACCAGGGCCTCCCGTTGGCTGAACTTGGAAGGAAGAGTGATGATACGGAGACCTGGGCAGCAAGCCCACGAAGGTCAGCCCTATGGCCATTCAGAGTCCAGCAGGGAAAATGCAAGGAATGGCTCTGGATCTGAAGCCAGCACACCAAGGAAAAATTTGAACATCGAGAGGTATCTACTTTCCAGAACTCTGAGGCTACTAATTCCCTTCAGGTACAAATTCAAAGTCACCATGCTTTGTTCATCTGATTTTCAAGAAAGAGAATCTAATTTAGTTCCAGTCTTCACTCTGATGGAATCAGCCATGGTCAAAGAAGAGGATCAGCTCATAAAACATGGTGATCTGTTAGTAAGTAATCCACTTACACCTATGGATTGTGGCATGCTTCTGAGAAGGAGTAGCTCACGGGCTTGGCATTCATGCCTCGCTATGCCTGCCTGTCAGATTTCAGTTGGCTAGTGCTTTATTTATTGTTTCTGACTTTTATTCTTAAACAAGATTGGCCTATTCTGGGCTATATTTGTCAGATTTGGAGATCAGTATTATGCCAGCAATGTGATATCAATTAGCTAGTTTTGTGTATTTTTGAAATAAATGGTGTAGTCTAAGAATTAGTTTTTCTTATAATCGTTTAAAGGAACTCAACAACAAAATATTTCATCAGAACAATGTTTTAGAATCAAGTCTTTGATAATTCCTCAATTTTACTGTTATTATTGGGCCTACATTTGTCAATTCATGTTTTACCTTCCCCCACATCATTTTCTCTCACAACCATTTTCAAATTTTACCCAAAGGGATATGCATTCTCTTTTAAATTTGAAAATGTTTTGTCTGTTAAGACCGTATTTTCATTCCTAATTTTGTTTTCTTTTTTATCCTTTATTAGATTTTCTAAATCTAAGAGTTTTTAGACTTACAAAATCAATGCTACAATTTTTCTACTCTATAGATCATTAAACTTTATGCACTGATTTTTTTCCTCCTGCCTAAGCATTTGTTTAACGGTTTCCTTTTTCAATTAAAAAATTTGCCAGGACGTGTCTACGTATCACCTTGCATCATTTAACTAAACTTGGTGAACTTTTTGGAACGTATCACCCCCACCCCAAACCTGCAGTTTTTATAATTATGTTTTAATTTTATTAATTTTCCTATTGAGAATACACGTAAGTTATTAGTTGGATCTTTATTCCTTTGTTGTTTTCATTTTTTTTTTCTTGTTTTCCACATTGAGGTAAGCTATACAAATTCATCTTCTGTATAACGTGGCCAGTTGTCCTAGATGGCAGGATTTTCTGGGACATGGGCATTTCAGTCTTTAAAACCAGGGAAGTCCTGGACAAGCAAGAATGGATTGGTGAACTTACCTCTATGAAAACATCGTGCTTGTATGTTACTCTTTCCAATTTGGATCCTAGTTATCTTATTTTTAGAAATATTTCCCCCTAATTTTTCCTTACCTCAATGCTCTCCCTTTCTATAATATGCTATAGTCTGACTTCAGTCTATTTAATCCTTTTTGTTTTATGTTCACATTTTTATTAACAATTCTTCTTTCATCTAAAGGAAATGCTCAAGGAGTATTTTAATTTCCATAGTAAATCATTTTCAAAGTTAATATCTTTTGAGATTCCCTTTGTATAAACTATACAAATTTGTCATTTTGGGATAAAAAATGTTCAAATACTCAAATTTCCATAAGATTCAACACAAATATTATTATGTAGTCCTTTTCTAAGACCCAATTTATCCTTTTCATTCATCTTTAATAAGCACAATTAATGTTTGCTTTTTCCAAAGACGAGGTGTGTGGACTGCCCTTGACCTCACCCACTGGCCATTTGGATGCTCTCCATTCTCAGATCCAAGGAGGAGAGCAGGTTTATATGCCCATGGTGGAGGCAGTGGGCTAAGCTAGTCTTCCCCCTCTTCCCATGGTCTAAGCACTGCTGCACTGCTCTCTCTTCCACAATCCCAAAAGAAACCGTAACCCCAGAATGTAGTCCTCCCAGTGACTTCTATGAACTGCACTTACTGCTTTCCCTTCTTAGTGTTCGCCTTCTACCCTTTCCCATATCGTATTATTTTCTGGGATTACCATTTCTAAGTAAGTATAGAAATATTAGAGTTGGATGAAACTTAGTGGAGCCCCTTGAAACATCAGCAACAATGTAATAATAATAACAATAATGACATTCATTGAGCACTTGCTGTGTATTTAGCATTATGGTAAAATGCCTTAGACAGGCTATCACATTTAGCAAGTCATACTCTTTCCTTGTTCATAAAGATCAAGATGTCTCTAAACTAAGGACAGATATGTAACGAAGGGCAAAATTCCTTCCTGCCTTTCTTTTCAGGTAAGAAGGCATTTTCTCTTTTATAGGCTCAGTGTGTTCCTATCATCTAACCAGATCCATCAGCATTCTAGATGGTGGCAATTCCTTCTAGGTTCTAGCACCATGTTCTTCATTAATGTTTTTGACAGGTGTAATGTCTGTTTAAACATTTTAATGAGAAGAAAAAAAAATTCTGCTTCAGTATTTGAAATTTTTTAACATTGTTTTGCTTATAAATTGGACTCAGGAGCTTTTAACAGATAGAAAAAATATATATTCGATAGCCTATAGGGAAGCGGCTGTGGCTCAATCAGTAGGGCTCCCGTTTACCATATGGGAGGCCCCGGGTTCGGTTCCCGGGGCCTCCTGGTGAAGGCAGGCCCGCCCGCACGGCGTGGTTAGCTGACCCAGCGAGCACAAGCAGCAAGGGGGGGATAAATGAATAAATAAATAAAATCTTTAAAAAAAAAGAAGATAGCCTATAGAAGAAGGCATAATTCCTAAATAATAAAAGGTGTCTATTAGATCTGTTATTGAAAAGGTCAAAGTTCGGATGGGAGCCAGGTGAGGTTTAACCATGGCTCCGTTTCTTCCTGATTCTCTTGGCTTTTCAGTCATCTCTGATTGTACCTTATTCTCAGGCTTACTTCCCTGATACTGGCAAGTGTGCATTTTAAACTGTACATTGACATCAAGAAAGAGGGGGCTGTTTTATCTCAACTCTTGAAAAAAATATCCTAAGCCATATTCTACTTCCATGATGCCTGACTTACATGTTGTTTCCAGGACCCACCCAGGTCTGCCCCTGGGACTGTAGTTGCAGTCAGTCCTTCTCAGACCTCATGGCTGGTACCTTCGGTACCTTCGCAAGGCGGGGAGAGGGAAATAAATGGTCTCCAGAGACACAAGCACCAAGCTCACAATTACAGACATCCACGTTCTCTCAAAATTATGAAAACGCACCGTGAGGGCCGATGCCATGCCTCCTCTTTCTGAAACAAGCATCCAGTAAGTGGTATGCACTTGAAATGCTGCCAGGGTAAGAATATATCATTCTTTGATCTGGAAGACCCCTCATCCTTGACTTTGACCATTCAATTCTTCCTCGTCTGGGAAGTCCCATCTCTCCAAGGATCCTTTCTGGGTCCCAATGAAACCATGTGTTGAAATAAATCATACTGCCCTTATTTTACGTACTTTTAAATTGGACACGCATTTTGATATTGATTATATATCTCTTTGCATTCTTATCAGATTAGCCAGACCCATGAGTTCTGACATTGTTTTCAGCTCTATAGCTTCACATGACTACATTGCGTGAGTTAGCCTTGTCTTTTCTACTAAATCAATAGGGGATGATTCTGATCGATCCTTGCTCTCTTTCCTCAAGACCTCCACTGTTTTTGTACACAGCATCTGCTAAATGAACAACTATAAAATAAAATAAAGAAAGAGATATTTCACTGGAAAGGAAAGATTTGCTCCAACACAAACACTGCCTACAAGAGAAGCCCCATATCTCTCTCTCATCTCCATTCAAATTATACACTCAGCCTTATCTCCTCTCTCTAACTGCACCCCCTCCTGACCTGTAAGCAATGGGACTACCTCACTGACCTTTGTTCAACTGGTTTTAAGTTTCTCTCTTGTTTGCAAATCAAATGCATGGAGTGTTTTTCCCTGTAAGCTCCTGGGGAGCTGCGTCAAGGTCGATATCTTTTGACTTATAATATACCTAGCAGGATATTAAGCCCAATTTGGTTCATAAGAATTGGTTTATGATTATATGGTTTTCTGTTATTTATGTGGTGTGAGTATATAGTCTGACTCTGACCAAAGTCATATGAAGTGGAAGTACATAATATCAAAGAATGCACCTTTAAAAAAGACGTTAATGTGAACCCTGTGCAACAGAAACGCAGGAGGAACTAGAGTAGGGGGATTAAAATGAAGTTTGATATTTTAAAGAGAACAAATCCTTCCTCTTTTGTATACCTTATATATCTAGACATCCATACCAACCTTGAACAAAAACAAGCGAACATATTCAGACATGATCATTTTTTCATATTCAGAAAAAGGTAGGAGTCGGATGTGGCTCAACTGGGTGGGCATCCATCTCCCATATGGAGAGACCCGGGCTCAATCCCCGGGACCACCCGGTAAAAAGAAAAAAAAAAAGAAAGAAAAAGGTGACTCTTAAACCTCGCTCCTGAAACTAATCAAATTGGAAAGATCTATGTGTTTTTATTAAAGTTTTTAATAACTTCGGAATAATAAATAGCATTTTTTTAGATTGATTTAATCTTTTTCTTTTCTCTCCCATAGCAACAAGACTGTTGATTTGGAATAGTCATCACTTTTCTCTCCCTGCCCAGCAGATCTCTCCTAAATTTTGCCAGGTGGATTTTAGAAATGTGGGCTGTAACATGAAGTGTATTGACTGGCTCTTCTTCTATTTCCCCGAAGGGCAAAATGCAGTGAAATGAAATGAAAGTACATAAAAGATTTAAACTAGATGAAGCAAAATCATCATATGTCTTTGAGACTGTTGAGAATGGAGGAGATACTCCAATTGTTCAAACAGTCCAGAGGAGCTGTTAGGGTTATGAATTGAAGAGAATTGAGTTCTCTTTAATTCTGAAGCTCTAACAATTATGTGTTAACTAAAATATGGGAAACCATTTAAGTAGAATTTGGAAAATGTTTACCTCTGGTACTACCTTTGAATATTGGAGTGGAAATCATTGATGATGACTTTTTAATTTTTTATAAAATTTTATTAAATTGTATCATGCATACATGAACATACATAAACAATAAGGGTATAGTGAAAGTTGTGAACTTACAAAATAAACGTGTGTATCATCATACAGGGCTGCCATACATCACTCCACCACCGATACCTTGCATGGAGTCTGCCAATGTGTTTTTAAAAAATCAGCCAGTTTCTATGAAAACAGCATTAAGAAGTAGTTTAGACTGATTAGCTAGTAGAAGTGATAGTTCACATACAAAAGATACTGACAAGCTATCCAGGTGTGAGGACAGCTGCTAACACTCTGAATGTGGGAAGTTGATGCTAAGTGTCTAGAAAGTAAATGAGTGTCAGAGGAAATGCTGTTTTGTGCAGATCTGCTTTTTTGGTTACTAAACAAACAAAAAAAATATTGAACTCAATTCCTTATTCCCTCTACAAAGATATTAATTAAACTAAGTCCACAGCATTGTCCACAAATGATGTGGCAGTTAATTTCACTTTATTCCTAAACCACAAGAAAAATTTCCCCAACTTGGGCAGCTACCTTGTAAGTGGGGTATTGAAATAATGGAGTATGCAGACCCATCACGGTTTTTTTTGAAACGTAAAGTCTTTGATGTGGATCATTAGGGTTCATATAGATTTTATTGTTCAAGTTAAATGTTTATGTGGTTATCTATCAGACCGCTGATTGTCTGGGGTGGTGAGAATCACAGGATGAGTGCCTCTGTCTAAAGAATGACCCTTATCAAGTGGGGAGGTTGTTTTCTCAATGTAATGAGTAGTGTTGGAAGAAAAATAAGCCTTTTTGAGGGAGGAAGGGAAGTACATTACCCAAACAGATTTAACAACGGATAACACTTATCCAGCATTTACTGTTCCAAATACTGTGCTTTATGTGAGTCAGTCCTCAGAGCACTGCAGCAGAGGACATTAGAAACCCATTTTGGGAAGGAGAATGTTGGGTCACAGAGTGTCCATGCTACCGAGCTGGTTCATGTCAGAAATGGAACTCAGAACCAGGCACTAACATACTGGTGAGCCACAGGGTGTGTTCCAGTAAAACCTACTGCATTTCCAAGGAATGCAACCTGTGATAACTTACACAAGGCAGAAATCCCAGCTGGGGTTCAAAGGAAAGGCAAAGGGAGAGCTGGAAAGCCATTAGGAGCTGGAACCTCTTCCTTCATAGCTGACATCTCTCTCCAGCTCTTTGTTCCTTCTGGCACCCCTCAGTTGGCTATCTTGTTTTCACATTTCTACATGGTCCAACATTACCTAACAGCCTGTGTGTTTCTTAATTAAAATTCTCAAGGTACAACCCCAGCTGATTTAGCTCATCTCTCATGTTGCTGGACAGAAAATGTTTTGACCAGCTTGGGTTAAGGTGTCCAACCCAGATCCATAGATGGGAGAGGGCAAAGGACGAATAAAGCTGACCCTCCCAGAGAATGGGACCAGAGCAGCTATGGACCTGGCTAAAGATGGAGGCACTTGAGGCATAGTACCATCCCTTTCACCTTGACCCTGGCCATGGGCCTATAGAAAGCATCCAAAGTCTTCATTCAACTTCTCAGTAGCTTGGGGGCTCCACATAAATTCGATACTGGCCAGACCCAATGAAGGAACTACTTAAGCTCCCAGTTCACATCTCTGTGCATGATGGGGGTTAATTAAATGTCCAATGTCTTGGAATGAGAGTAACTTTTATTTAGTTACCCTTGGCAAGAGAGAAGTAATGTTCCCCATTATTTAGTTCTTGATATTTAAGTAAGGGAGCCAGACATGGAAGGTGAGTGGTAAGGGGGAAGGATAGCTATTAAACCTCTCAGAGGGGATATTTCTTGCTGTGTTCATATCTGGGGATTCCAAATGATCCAAGTATTGCAATGAGATTTCATCCCTGTCTATTCTATCCACACCTATTGTTGGGCCTCTACTGACATTACTTCTAAAGAATGCCCCCTAGAAGCTGCTTAGATACCTCAGGGCACTCACAGTTCTACTTTGTTCTTCATCCTTCTTCAGAGATGAAGAATTCTGCCATTCTAGAGCCACCTTTGTCTAAAAGGCATGATGCCTTTTGCTGGCATCATGGTGAAATCATTCCTCAGTAGTTAAGATTCTCCCAAGCACATTATTGTGTTATAGTTCTGAAAATTAGCTTCTATGTCCTCTTGCTGGTTTATGAGTTTGGTGGCAGAAAAACACAGGTCACCTTATAGTTCTTCAGTGTCCTTTATATATATTTAGGGAAATGATGGGGTAACTCCTTTTGTCAGCTTTGTTTAGGTTCCTTAAATTGGCTTCAGAATTTGTTGGCTTGTCCTCTGATGGATGAAGAGTCGGGAAAGCTTGACCTTTCCTGCAAAGAACCTTCTCAGTACCATGGAGTTTAAAGCTAGAGGTCAGCTTCTTGCTGCAGTCCCTACAGTGAGCCCATGGAGCAGGGGAAGTGCTCGTTTTTGTGAGGAAAAGCCAATTGTTCACATAGCAAGGTCAGAACTGGGATCCTAGGAAGCAAGTTTGGCTGCATATGGTCCATCTAATTTCAGAGCAAAGCAATGTAAGGAGACAGCTTGCTAGTTGTTTTATTTTCTCTAGAGTGGACTTATGTTATCAATGGCAGAAAGCCATGAACCACGAAGATAAAATAAATGCTAACCAGAGTGCTAAGTAAAGAAAACAAAGATGGCTCCACAATTAGTAGCATTATATATGTTAGTGCTAAGTAACAACAGATGTGTCTGCAGGGAGCAAAGCATTCCTTGCAATCCATCAGAAACCAATGTCCTCTGACACTGCGCGCCATTGTGGTCCTCTTGGGCATTGAGGATGGTGGCTGATTCCCCTGGATTGGCCAAAGGGGATGCTGTTGAGGCCGCTCCAACCTACCTATGCCATCCTTGCTACGCTGAGCACTTCTGCTGAGTTAACAGGGAGATGTGTGCTGTAAAATCCTGTTCTGTGAAGACACGCACCGGCCATGAGTCATTAGCAAGCATGCGGAGCTAATTGGCAAAATACTCATAAAAGATTTTGAAGGTGGGTTAATTACAATTCATTACACTGTAAACTGTCCCCAGGCTATTGTTAAAAAATGCAGGAGTTTCAGGGCCCATTATTTTATGATTCATTTTGCCATGTTGTGAAAAACAGACTCTAAATCAAACTACATTCATTATAGGTCAGACCACAAAATCTTTATTGGTTTTTCCAACATTCCACCCTTGTTATATGAATTCATATGGACTGCACATTTCTGTCAATTGGCAAGAAAGCATGAAATAAAATTTATGATATTTTCTTACCTTATCCTCAGTGCAGCCTTAAAAATCACAAGATCTAATTGCTTCCCCTACCTCCCCAAGTTCATGGGAAAAAACAAGCACTTCGAGATCAATCCCAATGTTCTGATGATTAAAAGCAACTGCTAAAGGATGATGAAGTCTGTCCTCTAGAGGAAGCATTTTAAGGAAGAACCTAAGAAGCATCATCCAGTTGAAATGCATTGAAGTTTTTTTTCTTCTTTTTTCTTGCTTAGAAAAATGACTAGAATGCACTTCACATTTGGGGAATCATTTGAAGTTCTTCGGCTTCCTAAGCATTAATCTTGTTCTCCTCACCTCTTCCTTTAAAAATCTTTTTCTTTCTCATTTTCTCTTTTCTAACAAATTAAAAACAAAACACACATTTTTAAAGTAAAAACTGCAAAATAATTGTGCACCCCTGTTACTATGCACGGCCCTAGTCAAGATCATGTGAGGGCTCATGAGCAGTCCTTTGGTAGAATTATGTATAATTGTTTGCTGATTAATCCTTTCAGTTAGGTCGATTTTTGTCCTGTGACCCAAACAACCTCAATACAGACAGACTGGTCTACTTATTATTGGAGATGAGCAAAGACTGAAATGCTAAGTTCACTTCCAGCCCTCAAGAGTTCAACGGCTCACTTGAACCTTATCTGAACTATCGAAACTTTTGACTCTGCAGAAACCTTTTTTGGGGAAGGGGAGGGAATGTGTGGAGTGAGGAAGGCTGGGAGGTGGAGTAGGGAGAGGTGTTGGAAATTGTGCAAGAACAAATTTCCTTGTGACAATCCACTACTTCCTGATTCTGACTGGGCCAGAAATACCACAAGTTTTTCTGGAAAGTTCCAAGTCTTTGGAAGGCCCTCTTCCAAGAAGTTAGTTACTTCTGCATGCCTGGGTTTTGGCCAAAGCTGGAGATAGACGTGTGTGTAAGGAGAAACAGTTTACTAGAAAGTTGCCTGAATATTTGAGAATTGTCCAAAGAAGTTTACCTCTAGTGGAATAAAGCCCCCAGTGTTGTTGGCCATGGTCAATGATCTTAAGAACGTCCCATCCTCATAGAAAGATGGAGCTGCAAGGAGATGTTAAGAATCACTGATGCAAACAACAACAACAAAACAGAATCACTCACGTAACCCCCTTATGTTACAGATGAAGTTAGGATGCTCAGAGAAGACATAGGACCTAATGCATAGGTATGAACTGGACCAGGACTAAAGAGCCAGCGGACGGGGCACAGAGGGGAAGAGGAGGGAGCCAAGCAAGTTCCCAGAGGCTCGAGTTCTGGTCCTTGCTCTGTCACTAACGAGTGGCATGACCTTCGATGAGTCACTTCTTAGAGGGTCCTTCTAACCCTCTAAGGATCTCTTCAACAACAAAATACTGATTTAATAATTTCTGTGGGATGAAACTGCCAAGAAATGGAAGATTTAAGAGTGAGACCATGCTGGATGAGAAGGATGTCAAAGAGGGGAAAGCAAGTTTGGCACTAAGGGAAGGCCAGTGGGTGGAGAGACAGCTTTTAATAAAAACCTACAGAACCTGATTAGCAGTGTTTATTTTGTCTTGTGTAAAAGGCAGAAAACTTAATTATTAAAAAGCTTAGGGAGGAAACAAAGCTGTTTGATTCAGTTTTAAAAGAAGGCATGATAGCTTTCAGGTTTGTGAAATAAACAAACGATCTAAAGAGAGTGACAGGAAAGGAAGATGTTCCCCGAAGGGGAAGAAACTAGAACAAATTGGTTTCCTAAGGCCAAAGCATGGAGAATCCCCCTCCTTCTTCAACCACAGCGATCCCCAGTTTACCGCTTCTAAGCAAGCTGTTGTCAAAGTTTTCTCCGGCTAAAGAGACGCTTGCAAACTGATGAACGTGCAAGAAATCAAGGAAACTAGTGGCACTTGTCAAGTTCATTTAGTGCGACTCCTTTGAGAAATACCATTCTGGGGTCTTGAGTGGGTGAAGTTCTGAAGAGCTTATCCTCTGGAAGATACAAATTAACATTACAATGTGGCCATGCAATTGGCAGGTACCTCTAGGCCTACATAGCTCTGAGCTGGGCTCTCTGAGTGAAGAGGACTGCACTGCAGTTTGGGTTGTACTCTTCTGACCATGGGTGGTCAGTGTGGGAGGGGGAAATAGCGACCAGCCCCCCCCCCCCACTGTCCCTCAGCAACACTGGGCTCCAGAAGAATCTGCCTACAGTGGAGAAGCTGGGGGCAGACAACCACAATCACTAGCTCAAGACAATAAATACTGGGAACCTCACCGAGAAGCATGTCCGGGAAAATGAAAACAATAAATGAGCAAATATCACAGGAAGTCATGAATCCTGATCAAGGAAAAATTGGTGGAGAGGTAGGGGCGATGTTGACCCTGGAGTCTGGTGAAGAAACTTTCCATGTTGCTTCCCTTTCTGCAGGTTGGGAGCTGAGGGGAAACCTGCACATAGTACCACTTAATGTAAGTGGCTTCTCTTTGCCAGGCATGAAGTTAACTTGTTTTAGCTTTAGGGGGCAAGATCACCTTAGTTTTTCTCTCTCTCTCTTTCTTTTTTTACTTCTGTCTCAGGGGCCTGCCCAGTTCCCAATGCATAACAAGCTCCCACTCTGAGGCATGAAGGCTTTAGCTAGGTCCTCAGCTTGCTTCCCCCATCCCCTTATGCCTCAGCTGCACAGAGCAGAGAGGCCTGCTGATTTCAGAGGCAAGTGCAGAACACACCTGGTTCCCAACTTGGCTGTCTAAGAAACAAGAGAGCCAAGACGAGCAGAGCTCTGGGAACAAGGCCAGGCACCTGCCCACCTTTGTCTCGCCCATCTTCCCTGAGCCTGGTTCCCTAGCAGGCCTGCTGCGAGAATGGCGGCTCATACCACCTCCTTTCTCCTCCCAGAAAGCAGCTGCCAGCAGTGCCCTAAATTCCTGCTAGAGAAAATACTTTGATTTCCAATCAAGTTCATATCTCCCCCTCCTTTTTTATTTTGGTTTAAAAAAAAATGCCCCAAAAGGGAAAATGATGATGTCTTTATTTTCTTTCCACATGAGGCTATTCAACATGGCATGCCTATTCGTTTGCTTTGGGAAGAAGAGAAGGTGCATAGTATTAGTAGTGGGGTGTGTGGGAGAAGAGAGATTTGAATGTGTGTATTTATCATCACCTGGGTCTTGAGAAACTTGAAGTCCCCATCTGAAGGGACTGGCATTCTTCTCTCCATAGTCCTGAACCAAAGTGTTGGTACACACTGTGAAGAGCTCTTTGTTTCTGAGTATGTGGGGTCCAGGCTGAGCTATGAGAGGGCATGGAAAAACTGGGCCAAAGCATGAACTCAGATTGGTATCTCCCAAGACTGGAATGAAGAGGCTTACCTGAAACCCTGCTGGTCCTGCCTCAGGAGACCCTGCCCACTGGATTGGCCCCTTGGGGTCACACATTGGTCTTGGCTTGGGAATCAAAAGAACCAAGTCCAGGACAGACTCTGTTGCTAACTCACTTGGACCTCTGGCAACTTTTCCATTCGCTGGGCTTCACTGTCATTTGAAAAACAACAAGGTTAACCATCACCTCCAAAATGCGATGATTTTCATGAACTCGACTATACTTACTTTGCAGGCATCTTCTACCCTAATCTGAAGCCTGTGAACCAAGGAAACATGCTTCAAGTTAATTTCTTCCCCTAAAAAATGAAAAGAAGACAGTGTTGCAGAGAGACGGGAGACTTGGTCTCAGAAGGGTCTTGATCCTAGAAACAGCCTTGGGATGACAGTGGCCTGCACACGCAGCAAATTCCTTCCCCATAACCACAAGTAGCCAGCATTTACTTGCTGTTGTTGTAGTTGTTTTCAATTGTACACTTTTCTAGCAATCTGCCCTTAAGAAATGATTGGCCCTGTCTAAGGTTCATATCACAGCCGAGACACTTCTTAGAGAAAATAAAATGGAGAATGCAGAGCCTGGAATCTGTGATTAGGACATCTTGCTAAGTAGAGATGACCATGTACTTCCCCAAGTGGGTCAGCTACGGCCCCGGATATCCAAAACAGGATGGCACATGACTCATGCTGGCTTGATAGCCTCTGTAACGCTGGATTTACAGCTGGATTTAGGGATAAACGTTGGAGGTAAATCTAAAGCAGCAGAAAGGGGTTGGGGAGGGAGCTGGGAATCAAGGGAATTTCCATCTCAGCCTTTCAGAAGCAGAAATCCATCCTGCCTTTGTCAATGGCTGTGGTTTGCTAGGATCAAGATCAAAGGGCTCACCGTGGGCAGAGCCATGACAAATGTGAGGCTCAGTCTGGTGAAACCTAGCATTAGCCCCTCTGCTAGGCTGCCGTCTAGACTGGAAGTAGGTGCTCATGACAGAGCCGGCTGAACCTGTAGTCAGGCTGCTCCTTCATGGTGCGGCAAAGGAGGAGGAGAGCCGACCTTGATCCCCACAAGGAAGTCCACAGCAAGGGACAGTGAGACACACTGTCCAATAGAAGGTAGTCTTGGGTGGAAAGTGGGGACTGGGGAATCAGTATGGTAGTCAGATGCTTGACAGAGACACATTGCTGTTAGTCAAATCCAACTCCTGGAGTTCTGCAGCGTTCCCTCCCCTCCATGGTGGCTTAGAAGGCTGCTCTGAAACTCTGCTAAAAAGTTGTTCCTTTGCAGATCTAAGCCACTTACAAGCAATTGAGCTGACTCTCACCAAGAAGAACAGCTAAACAGGACTTTGTTCTCGGTGGTCCACGTAGATTCTCTGAGCATCAGCTAACATTCCAAGACAACCCAAGGAACTGATGAGGGGATATTCTAGACACTGAATGGACAATGCCACCCTCTACATGGTCTGCTACATAGTATATCAGCACTAAGCACTGTTTACATCTTTATTTGCCTTTTGAGAATACCAGAGAAAACACCGAAAAAGTAAGTTTGATATCCGTGGTACTTTTCCAGTTTTCAAATTTTAGTGCATGCATTATTTCATGTGACATTTGCATTAACCTGGTGGGGTGAGCAGAGAGGAGTCCTTGTGCACATTTTAAGGGTAAAGCTAAGAGAACTAGAAGAGAAGTAACCTATGTTTTAATCCTACTTCTGGCAATAGCTCGAGTGTGATTCCAGGCAAATCTCACTCTGCTTTTCTATTCAAACATCTTTAAATTGGGAGTGCTATGGGGTGAGAGGGAGGTAATTGTCTTCTCACCTCCAAAATAATTAAGTTCATCATGGTATGGTCACCAGACAGGTATTTTTCAGTCTCGAAAAATAATGGTGATGAATATAATATAAAAATGTTCATTTAAAAAATTCATGAGATAATGCTAAATAAAATGTCAAAATGTCAAATGCAAAATTGTTAAGATACTGAGTTTACATCTTTGCAAAACTATGTATGGGGTAAAAGGCTAAAAAGGAAACAATGTAATTACTAGCTGAGGTTATAGAAGGATGATTTTTCATGTATTTTCCTATTTCTTTAATATGATTAGCTATACAATTTTCTTACAAATATAAATGTAAATGACTCTGGGAATTGAAAATAAGACACCTCCCCAATCCCCTGCCCCACAATGGGTTTTGGACTTACTAGAATTTTGAGCAAATCATCAACTCCAAACTTCAGTTTCCTTAACTATAAGGAACTCTAAAGATCTTAGATTAAATCCCTATTTTATGCCAATTATCTCGAGCACCTTTCACTTGTACTAACACATTTAATCCTCATTAAGACCCAAGAAGTAGGTTCTATTATTACCCACACTTTCCGGATCTGGAAACCGAGGCACAGAGAGGTTAAATTAGGTTACCTATGGATGAAGGAAAAGGAACAAATCAAGATAGACTGATCCCAAATCTGTCATAAGACCAGTGAATTAGACCACTTTAAGGGATGGTGATAAGATTGACTGTTATTTCTTGGGAAAGCCTCTATCGCAAAGCTGGTACATCATAGGCACTAATTAGATCTAGTTCTTTTTTGGATTCTTTCATAGCCAAAGGTCATATGTATATCTATAAAGTTAAAAACACACATGCAAAGACTGAACAATTGCATGCTAAGACAGTCAGTGTTAAATTCATCATTTGGTTGCTAACTAGAGTGGGGTTAGTCAATGGAGAAGTGACCACAAAGAGGTATTTTATGAACCACCTGGCTAAATTTGAAATGCGTGTTTTTGTCTAAATTGAGTTTATTCTGAGCATGTTTTGATACTATTTAATATGTCTAATATTTCACAAACATGTAGTGTTCAAAGAAAACTCAAGCCTACCATGCACAAAAAGTCTTTTTCAACTCTCTCCCCACCTCCTGCCCACCCCCATAAGCCTCTCCTCTTGGTGGTAGGGGATAGGGAGGTAGCACTATACCCAGAAAATTGAATCCACATAGTTCTGATTCCTTTCTTTGCAAAATATTATTTTGTTTGAGCTATTTGATGCCCAGATTCTTAACAGCCCTTTGACACAAGTTTATTGTCCTTCTCCCTCCCTTAGATACTGGAAACTGTGTGTTGCCAAGCTAACTGTGAGCACCTAAAGGTACAAGTTTAAGTGAAATCTCTAGACCCAAAGTGTTAGGAGCAAGATTTGTATACTTGTGCTTTATCACATGGAGGGATCATATAACAGGCAAGCAGTCACCACTCTCCCCTGAACTGGGTGTCTTGGTGACTCTCTTCTGGAAATGGAGTGGACTGTATTGAAGAACACTAAGTTCCTCCCACAGAAAATCCTAAGAATAGGCAATTTATTCTCATTCAAGTAGAATGATTATTACTATTGCCAATTTTAAAATACCCACTATATTGTGCATCTCTCACTTAACAGGGAGCTGGACACTCAAGAGCAAAGTGAAGAATGGGCTAGCTGTTAACTAGAAGGTCTTCCACGGGGTAAAGTCATGATTCCATAGTTCATGCTTCTCAAGCTTCTCTCCATTCTCTTTGACAGGTTTAAACTAGAGAACAAGAGTTAGATGCTCAGCCTGTGATAAGCATGTGTTGGAACATCATACGATGGAGTTCCAGCTTCTGGGCGGAACTTTTTCAGACGTGGGAAAAGCTTGGGAAGCTCTGCCTGGTACAAGTTGGGTTAACTACTCATGGCTCTTTTAGGTTCTTTTAATCATTTTAAGAGTCCTCTTCCTCCTTGCTCTAGTCTCCCACCCTTTAGTTTGAACCTCCCATGAATTTTACCATTCATCAGTTCATTTTCTATTTAAATAATTAAAGCAAGGGTTGGTACTCTTTCAGGACCTGTCCGCTAAATCTTCATTTATTTGTGGTAATTTAGGGCTTCCTCTGCCAGGAGTAATAGCCCTCCTACTTCCTCAGAAGGTCCTGGATGCAAAACCTTGAGGCCATCCCAGGGCAAGGAGGGATATAAGGGAGTATATCCCTCCTTGCGCCTAGATTGGTTATTTTTCTGTGGAGGATCCTGGCACTTGGAAAAGGTGTTTGAACTTCACACTACTCATTAAAGAAGGTAATCCTGGAAAGAGAAAGGGAATATGTGGCTTCGGAGCATTTCTGTTTTAAGAGATGAAAAAAAAGTGTTAAAAAAAAAAAAAAGAATGAAAATCACAATCAGCTTGAGGAACAGACCCAGAGAAACAAGTAAATATGGGGGTAAAGAATGAGTAAATGTTCAAATGAATGAATCAATGAATCATAGGTGAGTGTTTCCCAAATCTACCTGATTTTCATAATCATTTGAAGTCTTTTTATAATACAGATCTCTGAGCTACTCTTCTGGAAATTCTGATTCCTCGAGTTACAAATGGAGCCCGGGGATCTGTATTTTTCAACTGTTTCCCAGATGATTCCAATGACCGGCTAGGTTTGGAAACCCCCACCCTATAGCACAGCTAGAAACTAAGTTCTGTCCCTCCTCATTCTTCCTGTGAATGACTCCATACTTAATTTAGTTGCAGATTGGTATTAACCAGTTGTTATTCCCTCCTTGATCAGACTAGCTTTATGCTTGTTATCCTTGTAGGCTACAAATAAAATTGGGTGATATTTCCGCAAGAATTTATGTCTTAGAGGCTTGTAAATTAAAATAACGAGAAAGTTCCTCACCCTGCCCGATGTTAACGCTTATGGAATTGCCCATTCAGGAGCAAATCAAGGGTCCCCTCAGCTTTGGTTTTGGTTAGAAGTGAGGGTGCTTCTGAAATCCATGGTTTTTTAAAGTGGCTGAGATGTCCCTCTTACTACTTATTTATTCAGCAAATATTTATTGACCTTCTCTAGTTTGGTGGGGACACTGGGAGTACAGAGAGGAAAAACAGCACCCTTTCCTTAGGCAATTCACAGACTAATAGGTAAGCTGGATAAGAAGATGAATATTCTGCAGTCCAAGTGTGACAGAAGAATAGGTAGGTTTGGAAAATCGGGGCACACGGTGGGTCAGGGGGATGATAGTCTTGATAAAGTGAAATCCAAGAGGGGATTGGAAATATAGTCAGGGACCATATTTTGAAGGATCTTGCATGTCCTCTTAAAATCTTGGATTTTAGGCTGAAGCAAAATGGGGATCCCATGAGGGACTTGAGCTTAAAATGGTCAAAATTAAATACATGTGGTTGAAGAAAAACTCTCTCATCATTGTAGGGTGTTGCCTGCTCTGAAACTTGCCACTGGAGGCTGCAAGGCCACGCGGGAAAGAAGCACACACGGATGGAGGCAGACCCAGGGGCTCTGGAGAGAATCTGAAGGGCACAGAGAGAAAAATATGAAGTAGAAATAACTGGAAAGTCTCAGTGATACATGGTTTGTGTATCAGATGTGGAACGTATTGGGGTAGCAGTGAGAAAGCGAAAGGACTTGAGGGTCATTCTCAATGCTTTAAACCTCCACAGCCTAGAGAATGGTGGTGGAATTCACAGAGGCAACTGTTTAACTGATTTTTATTCATTTTTCTGGTGGTATCCAAAAAAACCCAAAAAACAATGCTGACAGCATCTTAATGTGAAGACACAAACTAAGTGCTTGAGCAAATTGTGTATTTTTTTTTCTGAGCTCTTATCAAGACTGAAAAATCTTCTAAGCATACATGAAAGAAATAGCAGGGCCAGGACTACTTTGAACTCACAGCACACAATTCCTTTCATATACGATGTGCTTGACAAACATTAATTAAGTTTCCCAGGACCTCTTTGAAGTAATGGAGGGAATATATACTGGTGGGTAAACTGAGGCCCCAGGACCTGGAAGGAGACCCTGAGGACATACTGGGGCAGGTGCAGCATTTGAAAAGACCCTCATGGGAGGCCCTTGTTTCTCTGATGAGGCCAGATGTAGGTACTTGTTTCCAAGCGGAAGTCTTCCAGCAAATTCTCTCAACCAGGCAGGATGAGGCAGGCTGGTTCCTCATCCAGTGGCCACACCCTCTGTCCTCAGCCCTGCAGCCCTGGCCGTTGTATCACATCCTGTCTGCTCATATCTACACCTGCCAACTTTTCCCTGAAATGCACAGCAGCATTTTATCCCCTTTTAACATCTGCCTTGTCCGTATAACTGGCTGCCTGTGACGAGAGTCAGAAGGTGAAGGTGCTGGATTTAATGGCAACAAGAGGTCATCTGAGTCAGTCTTGCACCCATCTTTTTTTGCAGATTGGCTTCTCCAGTTTAGTACGCAGTCTGCTTATAGACAGAGCCCTTGGAATCAGCTCCTGTGGAAGGGAAGAAGGAGAGGCCTAAGGGCAAGACAAGCTGTAATGCTTTGTAACAACTTTGGCCAAACTTACAAGGGCTTTTTGGAGTTGTCCCAAGCTGGGTCAAGATGGCTGGGTCTTTATACTTCCACATCAATGGGTCATTGGGAAGGGAAGGGCAGGGACCTTCCAGCCGAGGCAGTTCCTGGAGGGGCTGGTGGCTGAGGCTGGGCAAGGTCCACATTAAGAATGTTGTCTTCAGTTTGCTCAACTAAATGCATCCAAAGAGATGGGCCTTGATCCATCTTACCTAGATGGGCCTTGATCCATCTTACCTACTGCCCACCTATTGATTCCTTCTACAGATTCGTTTAGTCATTCAATCAATGCAGATTTAGAGCTGACAATGCTAGAAATGTGAGTAGATGCTAGAGCAACAATAATAAAAGGTAATGTCTCTGCCCTTAGGAAGCTCACAGTCGAGAGAGCAAGACAGAAAATAAATGGAGGAACATATAAACAAGATCAGTTCAGGGAAGCCTTAAGGAAGTAAAAGAAAATCAGAGGGAGAGGAAATACAAAATAAAGAAAGAAAGGAAAACAAATGAACATTTGCACATATGCTGATGAAGTGCTTTTGCTCTCACCCAGCATGACAAAAGGTCTTTATGATAATCCAGCAAGGTGTGTGGATCACTAGCAATTTATGAAGTTAGAAAATTCAGAAGCAGGTTTGACCTTACGGTAAATAATTGAAAACTGATTTTCATATGGCAATCAGCCTTCTTTTCAGCAATGGAAGTGAAATTAAAAAAAAAAAAAGAGTTGTATTTGGAATTATTCTGGTTGTAAACAATAAATGTTCTCCAAAAAATGCCCATGAACATTGTCCTTTCTTCTTATTAGAAGGTTTTTTTTTTTCCAGAAGCATCTCTCAAAGAAATCTTTGACTACAAACATATTCAGTTGCCTCACTGAATGTAATGGCCGCTTGAAAGCCCTGTTCCAGCTAAATTTTCTAAGGAATCCATTCAGAGATGAGTGGCATCTAGACATTTTGTTCATTAGTTTGGCTAACCATTGGTTTTGTACTTTATTTGCTACCTTTTCCTTTTTCTCTATGATTTAGCTCTCCAAAACATTTGGGCGGTTTGCATGAAAGAGGTTATATCATAAAGGCTTTTAAGGTCTGTGTGATTTATAACACAGCACTCATGATTCATGTCTCAAACGGCCGTGTTGGTGGATATTTTTTTATTAAATTCTTGATTTATGTGAAATAGATAAATACACGGATCACTCAGAACAAGGGTGTCTGTGTCTGGGGGTGGAGAGGGGCAGGATGGGAGGGATTTGGATGCATGAATAACTCCCTATTGGTCCTAATGGGATTTGCACAAGGAAGACTCCTGTATTCCAAGATACAATCTTCCTTCATTCTAACATGTGGTTAGGTATATGTTATTGATATCATAACTTTAATTTCCAAGCCATGTTAAATCGATACATGTTTTAGATGTCTCTCTTAAGGATTGAAAGTTAACAGAATATGCCTTTTTTCTTCTCTTTTTCCCCATGTTGTATTTGGCAAATTACCTTGACATTCTGTGATGTCTTATCTACTTCTGATTTTAAATCACTGGAGGGATGCACACTGGTCCTTCTCTATGTTATAAACAATCCCCTACATTTAATCAGTATTTACCATCGTACTACCAGAAGGCAGAACCAAGGACATGTTTTAACAATGGGAGTATTTCATAAAAGAGCGTACTTAAGTAGAGTTTCCTGTAATAATAATAAAACATTTTCAAGCTCACTTTCTGCTGAAGAAAGGAACTTTCACCCTGCTCAGAGCAGTTGTACGAGAACATGTGCATGTGTGTGTTTCAAATGACCAAACCAATAAGTCCTATTTCTCTCCTTATTCAATCAAGGGAACAACCATTCTAATAAAACCGTGTTCAACAGTTCCTCTATTAACCCCCTCCCTCATCTGAGCTCCACCTGGTATAATATAAAATGTAATATACTTTAGAGGCATTTTTACTAAAACTTTTTCAGATGACTCCATGTGGCAGCACAGTCCATTTATAGTTTCCTATTAGTTCACCTTTTAGAGGTTTTAGTCTTTCCTATCTTCTGGGATTTAAAAAAGTCACTTTTTTCTATAACTACCATGTATTTCTGTTGATTTAATCTCTCTGTTTCTTGGTGTTTCAAATATAAGTAAGAGGTTGAGGCAAGGGGTAGAAACCAGCTTGCCCATACTCTTGTGATGTCAGGGTTGTCCCTTTCTTTTTTAAATTGTAAGGCCCTATATTAACTCTTTTGTTTTTGAAAGTGGAGAAAGTAGAGAGAGAAGGGAGGAGCTACTTCATGATTTGTTCTTGTTAAGATAGCTGCAAGGTTATTCTATGTTATCTGCAAGGTCAAAATGAAGTTATTTGTTCCAAGCGAATTCTCATGCAGGTAAGATGATTCAAGGATGGTGGGACTCTGGAAAGACTCCAGGTCAAAAAGCCTTGTGTGAGGCATGCTGTGAGCCCGGGAAAGCTGAGCTGCTGGCCCAAACCCCATGGCAAGCACTTTGAGGCCCACCTGCTTCTGTTCTTGAAGGGGATGGCATAGTCCGAGGCAAGGTAAGTGAGCTCCCAGGGAGGTGCCAGGCTTCTTAGGCTTTCTCCCAGTTTTGCTTTTAGCCTCACCTGCAGCCCAGAGTTATTGGGGCTGGATTTGTACAGAGGTGCCATGGATCTGGTCGCCTCATGCTCACTCTTCAGTCTTGGTCGTACGCTTTTTGCCTCGTGGGCACGCAGCCCTGGTGGATGACAGCCTGCAGAGTGGAAAGTTGAGGAGCAGTTCACTGCGTATTGGAGACCTCCCCCAAACCAAGTAGCTGGGGATCCCAGACACTTTCGCAAGACTGGCTTGTCATCTGCGAGGCCCAGGACCTCTTGTTAAAAGTGTTACGATGTACAGGTGGTGTCATACTGCATTAACCTAAGCACGTGGCCGCTCTCACACGGGTCCCTCTGTGACTGCGTGGGTCATGCCCAAGGAGCTGTCCCTGCCCCCAGATGCCTCTGCATGTGGGGGTGAGGTGAGGCTGAAAACAGGAGCTCTGGCTAGTAGTCTAAGGAGAAGGAGACACAGGATTCCCACTTCTACGCCACTCAGTTGGGCTGCTGCCCTCTCGCTCCCCAGCAGACAGTTAAAGCTTTGTTTTCTGGGGAGAATAAAATGGAGGTGAGGGGCAATAACCCTGAACTGGGGATAGCAGGCCCAATAAGGGTACCGGATTGAAGGCAAAATAATTAAATGAACATTTCCATACAGAATTTGGAGGTCCCACCATCACCACAGCCCTCTCTGCCCCACCTCCCCAGGCTGGCTCTTAGATCGTCACTGCTGGGTCCAAACCCTGCTGAATGAACTGGATCAGCCTTCTCTGGAGCACTTGACTAGCCCTACAGGAGAGAACCCAAACAACTAAAATTACTAAGAGAGAGAAGAATAAAGCCATAGAAAAATGGGCAAAAGTGTGAAAAAGCATTTCATAGGGGAAGGATTTTTATCAACAAGCCCATGAACAGATAATAAAAGATAATAGGGGGATGGATGTGGCTCAAATGGTTGGGCGTCCATCTCCCATATGGAGGGAACCCAGGTTCGATACCCGGGACCTCCTAATAAAAAAAAAAAAAGACAATAAATTTCTAACAATTAGGAAAATGAATTTTTTGAATCAAGATGATGACCGTTTCACACCCATCTGATTGGCAGAAAGTAAAAAAAATTCCAAGTGCCCTGAGGAAGGCCATGGACTTGGAAGTCTGACACAGTGACAGGAAGAGTGTGAATTTGGAAAACCACTTTGAAAACAGTTTGGCATGACCAAACTCACACACGTGCACGCATATGCACATACATACAGTTTTTCATCTATTCAAACTATACTTTGCATTTCGGCACTATTTCTTTTCCCGTTTTGAGATCAAGGTTTGACAAACTTCATAAAATGAAAAATGGGGAAAATCCATTTTGTCTTTATTTTTAAAAGTAGTTTGTATGCAACTGACATTATTTTGTTCTGGGACGTGTTTTTGAACTTGCCTAAGTAATGATCTAGGCCTTGTTATTTTGTTCATTTCTTTGTTCTTTTGGAAGAGAGAGGTAGATATTTTAAACACTGATTACAATGAAATACTTTTCAGAAATAAAATCAACAGTCTGCTGATACGTGCAACAACATGGATGAGTCTGAAAAACATTGCGCTGAGAGAAAAGTGCGAATATTGTATGATACCATTTATAGGGAGTTTTAGAAGAGGCAATACTAACTTACGGTGAAAAAAAATAACAGTGGTTGTGTCTGGCGGTAGGGACGGGTTGACTGGGAAGGGGCAGGACAGAACTTTATAACTGGAGAGGACGTTGGGTTATAAAGGAACACTGGGCTTACGTTTTGTGCTTTTGGCTATAGATCATTTTCACCTTAATGAACAAACAGGTATTAAACTCTAGTTAAAGATAGGCATGCTGAAGTTTGAGCTTGAAGTGTTTTGATGTTTGAAACTTATTTTAAAACGGATTAAAAAAAAAAAAAACGTGGCTTGATGGTTGGCTAGATACGTATAAAATCAAATCTAGCATGATGTTAATTATAGAATCTAAGTGATGAGTGTGTGGGTATTTGTGTAATTCTTTCAACTTTTCTCTGTTTGAAAAATTTTGTAATGAAATGTTGAGAAAAAAAGATACTTCCCTCTTTACACCAGATGATTGGTGCATGGACTTTTGTTTTGTTGTTGCTGTAATGTAAAACAGGCATATGCATTTGACTCACTCTCTTATTGGTATGATCTGTGTTATACTAATTATCTTAAGGATTAGCTGCTGTAATGAGCCCTGAATTAGATACCAGGAGACAAGGAGTTCAGTCATTCCCCTAAGTAGCTGCCCTGTGGTCTTGGCATGTCACGGTAAGTGCTTTAGGATTAGTCCCTCATCTATGATGGCCATTGGCACTTCCCTGATTATCTCTATCTCTAATGAGACTCTAATTTGATTTTCAAATGAGGCAGTAACATTCTCTCACTCTTTGACTTATGGGGTTTCCATGGTTATAGAAATAGATCGATAGTCTTGGTCCTCAAAACAGAGTGTGCCTGGCAGCTAAGTCTCAGCACACTGTTCATTAAGCCCAGCGACGGACCAGTGCTGTGTGTGTGGGGGGGTAGGAAACGAAACAAAAGAACCGAACTGCATTGTCCTTCTTCCACTCCTAAAGTGGAGTTGAGGAGATGACATCTACTTCATGAATCAGTGGAGGAGGAGCGGGAGACTGTAACCAGCTGCTGTGGGAGCGGAGACATGTAGATTTGAGCGTCCATGCCTTGAGTATCCCACTCATTTTCTCAATGTCTGTGCAGGTAAGTTTTTTTTCTGTAGGCCCCAGGTTCCTGATTTCTAAAATTGTATGTTAATGTAGATTTCCAAGGTACCTGAAACTTGAATTTGATATTCCTAAAACTTAGCACAAGCAAAAGCAGCACAGAACATTCAGAGTCAAACATCATGGGGTTGAAGGTGAACCCTTGAAAAACTACGGGGAAGAGAGTTACAAGATAATGGTCTCAGAATAACTGATCACTAACATTTTTCTTCAGTGATGGCTATGATTTTTCTCAAAAGGTAGCAGAGTGTGAAGCAGAGCACATCAATTTGGAGCACTCTGAAATGAGGTAGAACTGGATAAATCCAGGCTCTGTCATGGATTTGCTGAAACAACTTGCTTTGCAAAAACTCCTATAAAATGTGGCCAGTGATAGTCCTTCCATCAGAGGGTTGTTGGTGGGTTAAAGAAGAATTCATGAACGGTGCTTCTCAGGAAGGCTGGCAGGTCCGTGGATGCAGGTGGTGATGACGGTGATGACGGTGGTGGTGGTGGTGGTGGTGGTGGAACCTCAGTGCTTGGAAAGGTAGGAGCCGAATTGAGACCAGCCCGTGCCAGAAACTTCACCACCACTACCTGTGAGACGCTGGGCAAATAACCTGACTTCTGAGGTGGATCGAACCCTGTGCCTCAGCAAGAGCCACGCTGTGGGTGTGAAGCCGTTTGTAAATGGGTCCTTTAGAAATGTTATTAGTTAAGGTGTGGCCACATTGAATCAGGTTGGATCTTCATCCTTATGGCTGTAGGTCTTATAAAGAAAGGAATTTGGGTGCCGCAGTCAGTATAAACCAGAAACCAGGAGAAGCCAGAACTCAGAGAAAATGAGAGAGTAGAGAATGAAGCAGATGGCTAAGTGCTGGAGACAGAGATGCAAGCCAAGGAGCCCCGGATTGAGGCAAGCCAGCAGAGAAGGCTACAGCCCCAGGAGGATGCTTGCCTTGCTGATGACTTGATTTGGGATTGTGAGCCAATAAATCTTGCTTGTTTAAACGAATCCATTGTGTGGTGTGTGTCATAGAGGCTCTGGAAAACTAGAAGAATGCTCAGATCCAGTGCCAGTCAGCTATCACTGAGTAACAAACCACCCTACAGCTTAGTGACTTAAAATAGCTCTCCTTTAAAATTGCACACTTGACTCCACAGGAGTAAGCTGATCATGGCTGGCAGCTACTCTGGATTCCCTGCAGGCAGGTGAACTCGGCTTTGTATTTCATGTCTGCTATCGCCCCACAGACTTCCTGGCAGGCTTGGTCATACTGTCTTCATGGCACTGGTGGAAGCATGGAAGGAAAGCTCCCCTTGCAAACCCATTTCAAGTCTTTGCTCACGTTATGGCTTGAAGATCCCTTTGATCAGAGCAAGTCACAGTTGAATCCAAAGCCACGGGGAGGAGAGCACAGTCTGTCTCTAATGGGAAGAATGCTTTCGACCAAGGATGAAGATACAAGGAAGGGAAAGTATAAGGTTTCTTTATACTTACTATGGGGTTAATAAAATGATCTCTTTCATAGACTTGCTTTAAGGATTAAATGAGATAATCCATGTAAAGCGTTTAGCACAGTGCAGGCGCATAATTAGCACTTAATAAATGTCAGCTTTGTTCACAACGACAACTCTGATCACTCTATTCTGTGACAAAAATACAATGAAACATTCTAGAAGAGAAAGACAGGCGTGAGCAAGGTTAGTTATGAGAGATTGAGCACAGAAGCTTTGAGGTGGGCCTTAGGAGATGGGAAGAATGTTCCAGAAGGGGGGAGGTATTCTGGATGGGGAAGAACAAAAGAAGAAGTGTAAAAGCAAACTCCTGTGGACTCACAGTACCGACTGTGTGTGGACTTGTTGGCGAATGAGCTGCCCTTCATTTCCATCACTTTTCTTTTAAAATCCTCGAGGCGAATTGTCGTTCCCAAACCTGCTGTTTGTTTGGAAACAGAACAGAGTACATGTGTATAATAAACCAGTTGTAAACCTGTGTTCTCTGCTTGCAACTTCCTGGAGCATTTCCCTTCCCAGGCAGGTGCTGTTTCCCACGGTCCTGCTCCCGCACTGAATGGGAGGCTTGTCCACAGGAATCCAGGATGCCAGAAATCGTCCTTGAGGGCTCAATCCCACAGGCGGCATTTCAGAATGGCTACTGCTGAGGCACGAGGCTCCAGGGGAGGGCTCTGTGTCACTGTGAGCAATGGGCATCTGAGGCAGGGGTCCCTGTGAGTAATTAATCCTGTGAGCTCTTCCAGCCCACCTTCCTGCTTAAGCTGAGCTCAGGCCTCCCAGCCCCACTGTGGCAGCAGCCTGTGCCTTCATGGTACCACGGTGCACTGATGAACTGATTGGAGCTGCGCCGTCCAGGCTTGTCAGCATCCCTCAATAGCCACAGTCTGAGAGAGACGAGAGGCTCTGCTCCCCTACCAGGTAACACATGTGCACTCTGGGGTGTTCTTTTGGAGACAAACCTTCAGGGAAATCATACATGAATGGTAAACAAATGAAACAGAATAAAGTCAAGCTTGGAACTGGAGCTCGGAGTCTTCCAGCTGTGACATTGTCTTGCATCTCCCTTTTCATCTTGCCCTGCCCTACCCTAAGAAGCATGGTTTGAAAACCCCTCTTTAACTGCCTCTGACTTTTACCTCCAGTCTTGTAAGTCAATTTTGAGAATTTGCTGTGCAAAGCATTCTGTCTGCCCAGCCCTGTTTGCATCGGTGTTCTCCTACTCCTACTCCGCATGTGCTCAGAGTTGAAGAAGGTGGAGGTGGCAACCAGCAGATACTGAACAAATACTCAGTGTGGTGAATACTGTTCTCTGCCACCCAGATTCCCTCTTCAGGACCAAGGCACTCATGCCCCCAGTTGCTGGTCTGGTCTGAAGCTGTACAGACCCCAGAAAAGCATGTTCTTCAAGTTAATCCATTCCTGTGGGTGTGGACCCGCTGTAAGTAGAATCTTTTGGTTAGTAGGATCTTAAGATGTGACCCACACCATGCAGGGTGGGTCTTAGTCCTCTTACTGGAGTCCTTTATAGGAGAACGAAATTCAGGCTAAGAGAGAGAAAACCACAGAAGCAAGAAGCTGACAAGAATGAAACCCGGAAGAGAAGGGAGAGACCAGCAGATACCACTGTGAGCCTTGCCATGTGACAGAGGAGCCCAGGATGGCTGGCAGCCGGCCTTCAGGAAGAAAGCATCTTCTTGATGATGCCCAGATTTGGACATTTTCACGGCTTCAAAACTGTAAGTTTGTAAGCTAATAAACTCCCCTAGCTGAAGCTAACCATTTTATGGTAGCTACTTTCAGCAACTTAGCAAACTAAAGCAGAGTTCTTCCTTGTACCATCCCACCTCAGACTAGGTCCCCTTCCTGGGGCAGCCCTTATCCATGTCTGATGGTATTGGGGGTATAAAAGGACAGCGCCCTTGCCTCAAAACAGGACCTCTTGGAGAAGACCCCAGCCTCAGAGCTGCCCTGGGATTTGCTGATGCCTCTGTTGAGACTGCATCATGGTTTAGCTCACCCCTTTGACTAGTCCTGCTTCCTTCACTCCCCCACGTGTGGTAATCCTCAGATCACCCCCGAATAACATGCTTATAGAGACCTGTCTTGGATTTCCTGGGAAATCTGACCTAAGATATCTGCTATGTACTGAGTGTGGCTCTAGGCACATTTTTCCCCTTAGCTCATTTAATTCTCACAACCGCCATCCTTAGCAGTTGAGGAAACTAAGGTTGGTCAGGTTAAGTAACTTGCCCAAGATTGCTCTCTTAGTAAGTGGTAAAAATGTCCACCTTTCATCAAATTGCACGATCTTTCTGCTGCCTCATAGTTGAAAAAGCAAAAGCAGCTTAAAGCACACAGCAAATGTGGGCCATTTGTTGAACGAATGAATAAGTGATTGAGACATCAAAGCAGACAGGGAAGCTGTCTCTCTGAGTGAGTGGCAGTGATGCTCGGTGACTCCCCGCTGGGATTCAGAAGTGCCCGGGTGTGTCTGAGGCACTGATCTGCAGCCAGAGGTAAAATCAGAGCCCTCTGGAGACACACGGCACACTTGTATCAACAAGGGTGAGGGTGGGAGGGGGCAGGGATGGCACACTCAGAATGGGGTTATTTGAGGAAATGACTTTTAACAAAGTCTGGGCAGGTTTCTAAGAGACCAGAAAGAGAGGGTGACACTCCTGTGTCTAGAAGCAGCAGGGAGCCATGGGCACCCTTAAGTCTGAAGAGGCCAGGGGACCTCAAGAAGAGTAGCTAACGTGGCTGGAGGTGTCCTCAAGACAGGAGGTACATCCTTTAGTGGAGGACTGTGGTCAAGTCACAGCTGAACAGAAAGGGAGGTGGAGGAAAAAATACTCCTGCTTCTCTCCCCTCCTGCCCTCTAACTTCTCACTGGCTACTCACAGCCAGTGGCCAGCAGGTAGCGGAACCTGCTGATGCAGGCCCTCAGGCTAGACTCCTGGAGCTGTGGACAAGGGCCCAGGAGAGCAGATGGAAGTTCCCAGCACAGTGCTGACATGAGGGAGCTGGTTTCTAGAGACTCTGAGGCCAGGGCACCGTCAGATGCCAAATCACACTCTAAAGTGGCTTGAGAGAGGATGGGGGAGGAGCAGTCCTGCCACAGGCCCCTGGGGCTGGCAGATTGGGGACACTGGGAAGTTCGTCCTTGGCGACACCCAGAGGAGGCAGGAGGGAAGAAGCAGGCCCTTTTCCGAGTTCACATGAAACAAACCTGGGAATTACCGGAAATGAGAGAAAAGCTAAATACGGAGTCTGATGAGCTGCAAGGAGCCTGGGGCATCAGCCGGTCAAATAAGTTATGACAAGTAATGCAATGCCTGGTGCCCTCAGGCTGGTGAAATCTGGGTTGCCAATTAAACACAGAACCACGGAAATGTAGAGAAAGAGGAATCCGAAGTTTCCCTCGTTCAGCAAAGAGAAAGGGAGGCAGCTCATTTGGCAAACGTGTTGGAGCAGCTTCTGGAGGCTACAGGCTACTAATGCTTCTTACTCTGGGGTCGGGGAACCTCAAGCATTCTACGGAAGTAGTTCATGCCGCCATGGACGAAGGAAAAGCCACACTTTATTGTCACTAACCTCTATCTGAACTTTAGCATACCCTTCAATTATAAATGTAGGCAATAAAACACAGCAGTATTAGGAGGACCCTGTCACATTGTCACCAATAGAAATCACAGATATTTTCATATTGTAATGCAATTATTTTTAGTATCATTATTTATGCTCATTGCTATGTAGTGATGGTTAATGCATTATAAAGAAGAACATGTATTCTTACATCAAACTTTTTGGAAAATATGCTAATAATTGTATCTCAATATAACTTGCTTTCTTCGTATTCACATGCATTTGAAAATGAGGTTTCACCAGTTTGCCAAAGGGGTTCATGGCACCAGAAAGTAAAGAGCCCCTCTGCAAGGCACTGGAGGCATTGCATCTACCTTCCAGAGGCTTTCTGCAAAGTGGGGAGAACTGAAAGAACCATGCACTTGGCACATTGGAGGAACAAATCCTG
The DNA here is from genome assembly GCA_026826555.1 of Tolypeutes matacus. NCBI lineage: Eukaryota > Metazoa > Chordata > Mammalia > Cingulata > Chlamyphoridae > Tolypeutes > Tolypeutes matacus. Next base: position 514,096 of record JAKSZT010054183.1, read on the forward strand.
GTGGCATTAACCTGCCTGGGTGGTAGGGCAAGACTCTGTAAGGAGGTGATGCGGAAACTGAGTTTTAGAATACAAACTGGTGTTCTCCAGGAGGGCAGAGGGGTGGGGCCGCGGTGGGAAAGGACTGGAGAGGGAGAAGGAGAGGGAGGGGGCTCTTGGCAGAGACACGAAGGCCCAGGGTCTGGGGCAGAGCAGGCAGGAAATGCAGGCGAGCTTGGCAGAAGCCAGGTGGGGAGCCTGGAAGCATTTCTGTGAGTTCCTAGAGTGGTGACAGAGGACTCCGTGCCAGACGGAGCATGGTCGCAGCTCTGTTTCAGATTCAGCATCAGCACCCGGGCTGCTGCGGAGCTTGAAGGGGAAGTGCGTGGCCTGGGAGGTAAGAAGACGCAGGAGGATCCTCTTGCCACAGTCAGGGCCTCGTTACGTGGTGCAGCAGACCAGTGTGTTGGCCAGCCTGGAGGTCACTGTGGAAACTTCCAGAACACACCAAGGTCTCCTTTAATGCTCTTCTAAAGGCAATCTCTGGTGGAAGAAGGGTTCTTGGGCTGTGTACAGGCTCTCAGGGAGAAATCCTTGCAGGAGGACAGGCGTTGGTGGGTGAGCACCCAACGTCCTCACCCAGGCAGACTCTTCTGATGTGGGCTCAGCACTGCCCCTTGGAGGGCCTCAGGAGGAGTGAGGCCCAGCTGCATACCCTCCTGCCCTCCCTTCCTCACACCACCGTCCTTTCTGGGATCACTTCCCAAATAAACCACTTACACCCAAACCTGGCCTCAGCATCTGCCTTGGGAGAACCTAAACTAAGGCAGGGAGTTTCACTGAGTCTGAAGGGATGAGAACCTAGGGGAAAATTCTGTGAAAGAGGTGGGATCACAGAGGCGAGTTAGTCATTGAACATGGAGGAGAAAGAGCAGGAGGCATCAAAAGTGGTGTTGCTTTCCTTTTGTGGCTGAACAAAAAGACCTGCAAGTCTCTGAGCTGGGGAGCAAATTTAGGGGGTGGGCATGAGTTTGGTAAGGGACTCTGAAATACTCACGGGATGCTCAGTGGACAAATCTAGCAGGGAGATGGAAATACAGAGTGAGCTTATGGAGTGAGAGTTGGGCTGGTGAGTCCTATGTGGAGTCATTGAGGGTTTGGATGTAATTTTCCAGACAGAGCTTAGGAGCTTTTGATCAGGACACCAATGGAGCCTGCTGTCAGCCACATTGGCTTCCTCCTCCCCTAATTCTGTCCCCCCAGAACGTCTCACCCTGACTTAGTGGAAAGCAGTTTTCAGTCTGAAATTCCCTCCAGTACTATAAAGCCAAGACTTCTTGTTTTTTTGTCCCCCACCCTGGGGAGATTATCACCTGTGGGTGCATTGAAGAATGAAGGCGTTCCCGTGCCTTGTTTGGCTTCTACAGAGGAAAGTACTGCTTTGTGGGTGGCCACATCGTTGGTCCTCCAAACCAGACACTTCTGGGAGTAAAAGGGCCATTGCTATTTATAATTACATGAGTGCAACAGGCATAACCCAGGACTGTCTTAGGCAAACCAAGATGGAAGGTCATGTGAATTATCTATTAAAGATATTGACTGCTTCAAATCTTTCTAGAAGTGTGTGCCTGTAGAAGTGAGAGAGGACAGAGGAGAAGGAAAATGAGAAGGGTGGGGAGAGAATGAGGATACATTAAGCTTCTGTTTTGAGAGTCCTTTTTGCTACACTCCTACCTGGGACAGTCTTTTTCCCTTTCCCTACCTGCTTTTTGCATGCATGTGGGTTTATAAGTACCTTATTCTGCTTTATATCTCCAGTGTCCAGTACATACTAGACAATGATGTTTTAAATACATGAATGATGGGTTTATATATACATATATTAAATATTCTTGAAACATTCCATTTCCTAACTATTCAGGCTCACATTGAATTTTTCCACCACTGAAGTCCTATGTCACACTTGTTGGAACTTCACAATTAGATATTCGATGAGAAACTTTCCTCCTCTGTTGATCAGTTTGGACAGGGAAACCTGAGATCTTCCTCAGTATTATACTTTGCCTATTAAAATGTCCTTCCTTTGGTGTTTTCTTCTGTAAAACAATAATAAATATAGTGTCCACTTCATAGATTATTGTGAGGATTAAATTATTGTGAGCTAGTAAATTCAAAAAGCCTGGTACATGATAAGGGCTCATTTCATGTTAGTTATGGTGGTTGCTGTTATCTCTTCCAGGACGGTGATGAATGGGGGCATTACACCTATTACTATTTGGGAAAAAGTAGGAACTCCATTATTGAATGACTTAAAGATGTGTATACCCATATTTGGTAAATGGTTTCATGGAATTAATTTAATACTTCATATTTGGTATGCTTAAAGATGGCACTTGAAGAGCAGTGACACCAGATGGTGTCTTATCTTAAATAACCATAGATGGCCAGTGGCTATTGGACAGTGAAGTTAGAATATCCTTTCCTTCAAAGATTTCATCCAAATTATAGTTGCTGGGAGATACAAAAATGTTATTTATTTATAGTTCATAATCATTGCTTAAACCATGTGTCTAGATAAGCACATAGAGAAGTTTTCTTTACTAGGGAGATACACTGGGACTTTGGCTCAAGTCAGTCTTTCCTTGACTTTGATGATGCCATTATTCTCTTAATTTTCCTTCCACTTCACTCATCTCTTCTTAGGTAGATGTTGCTAAGATTTTAATACTGGTGTTCTTTGGGTATGAGTCAAAGGCTCTCTCCTTCTCTAGTTCCATACCTTCTTTCTAGGTTATCTAATCCAGGCCCATGTCTTCAATAATCACCTCTATAGCAACGACTTCTAAATTTATATTTCCTATGCACACCTCTCTTTTAAGGCTTTCTCAAGCATAGCATGTTCAAAATTGAGAGTGACTCCACTCACTGTTCTGGTTCTTTCCAGGTGTTCCTTATATCACTGAACTAGTTGGGCAAACCAGTAAACCAAGAATTATCCTTGACACCACCATCTGCCTCTGTTCTCCCCCTATTCAAGTCATCTCCACATCTGACTGATTTAATTCCCAAAATAGCTTTCATACACTTCACCTCATCTCCACTGTTGCCCCCATGATCCAAATTACCATTAACTCTTGCCTGGTCCTTCTAGAGGTTTCTACATGGCCATAGGCTCTCAGATCTCCTTTTGAGTTTTATAAATGTGTCCTGCTTCCTCCAGTCCGAGGCCATCACAATGTCGCTGGCATTCCCGTAGGTTCACCCCTTGCCGCCCTGTCCTGTTCAAAACCTGGTTGACCTTCTTGAGGTGCTCAGGCCATTACTGGGTTATACATTTTCACGTTATCCTGTGCTTCTCCTTCTGAGCATTTATCACAATTGTAATCAATTGTCTTTAGTATAATCTCAGCTGCCAAAAAGATAAACTCCATGAGAGGAGAAACTTGTTTGTCTTATTCATCACTCTATTTTTGGCACTTGACTCAGTACTACGCACGTAGTAGGTACTCAATAAATATATGTTAATACCTTACACTTAAGAGGAGATTAAATGTGCATGTTGGGGTTAGGAAGCTGAACCATTGTCCTATACCTGGGGCAGGAAATCGGTGGGGAAGCGATTGGTAACTTGTCATTTGCATGGGATCTCAATCCTCAAAACAGTGAGTTTTTCTGTGACTAAAACAACATAGGATTGGAGCTGCAGGGTTTCCACAACAAACTCTTGATGTAAATCTTTGCACTTTTGTTATTGCAGCTACACAGTGTACGGACTTTCTGGTTGTTCCATAATGTCTTAAATGTATTGCAAATTATTCACTTCTGCTTTGAGTAGTTCTTCCTGAATACTTTGTGTTTTAAATTTTTTTATTTAATTGATAAATATTTATAAATAGTATTATTTTTTTGTTTTGTAGAACAATGCCCCTCCAAGCTTTCTCGACTGAGACTCTCACAAATGCCGTTAACTAACCATTATCCATCTTTTAGTAATCATCTCTTGAGTCAAGGTCATCTTGAATTATCTGGCATGGCACCAATCTACTAAATATATCATTCATAGGTGGCACCTTTTCTATTTCCTTTGTCATTGTTCTCAAACATAGATTTGACAATTTCCATGCAAGACGGAAAGGTGAGTGGCTCTAGAGTTGTGAGAGATTTTTTTTGTCTTTGGCAATTACTTGCTCAGCTGACCTTCAAACTTGCTTCCTCTCTTTGATCTGATACTTTCCTATTTCATGCTTGCAGCTGTTTTAAAATGTTCCAATATTTTCCCCCTGGGTAAATTAGATGCTTTGTGGTAGCTACTGACGTAGTTTGCTTTTGGCCACCGTGGCTTAATTTGATAACTTTTCTTTGGAAGGAAGGCATTTAGGTTGAGGATGAGAAGAATCACCAGGATACACAAATAAAAATTTCAGTTATTCCTCATTAGATTGTCTGGTTAGTGGGTTAAACTCTTTTTTTCAGCAGAACAGGATTCCTGTACATATTCTACAAAACTCCTGACTTTACAGTTTACAATAAATGTTTGTACACATTCAAGCATTTAAATATAAAGTACTTCAAGGAACTATAAGCTTTTAAAGATCGAGAAAATCCGTTTTAAGACTTTAAATACCTGCATTCTTCAGAATATTTTAAAACAAGTTATATCAAAACTTGAAAAGTTAAGCATGTGGTAAGTATCAAAGGAAGTATTGACATATTAATTTTATTGAATTTAATCATTAAAATTGTGAAAATTTCATAAAATACATTTATATTTCTAAAAGTCATTTTCTTAGGCCATGGAAAGCTGTGATTCCTTTTAGGAATACACCTTGTCTTTTCATTATTTTTTAAAACTTAGGATCAACCATTTCTGTTTGATGATATTGATAATAATAAAGATAATCATACATACCTTCCATTAGCAGGAAAAATATATAAAACAAGATGAAACTATATCTAAAGAAAAGGCCTACATTTTAGATGTGAATGCAAAATAAAGATCTTCCCAGATGCTAATGCAAATGTGGACTGAAGTCACCCTCAAACCTATGGAAGATTCCAGTGTGAATGCTGGGCATGGGGCTACCACACAGTGCAGCCTTCTTCACATGTGAATTTTAGGCATTAAAGCTGAACATCTCCAAACAATAAATGCTCTATTCAATAAATTGATAAAGGGAGCCGTTGAACAGAGCCATTTAAATTCTGTTCACATAGAGCTATATCTATCGTAAATTTTTCTAATTAAAAAAAACACACCAGAGGTTCTAATTTTTTTCTCTGTTAAAATGGACCTTGACCAGCGTCTCTGGGCATACCTTATCTCCACACCTGTGTTCTACTGAACACCTGCAGGGAAGGCATTGGGAGTGAGAACAAACCTGGCCTTGACCCTTAGACATGTCACTTAAACTGAGTGACCTTTAACTGCCTCCTCTGCAAACCATGAAGGTGATCACACCTATGAAATAAGAAGATTGTACTCTTCAAAAACTACCGAGGTCATGAACATCAGAGAATGGTAGAAACAATTCCAGATGAAAGAGCACTAAAAAGACTTTCATCCATAAGCTATATATATATATATATATATATATATATATATATATATATAGCCTTGTAGATGAGGAAATCCAACCTCCAGAAGATATGAAGTGTCCTCACAGGACTGAATGTGTTTTCTGAACAGGAGGGCCCAGCGCCCTCTGCTTGCATATCGTGTTCACACACAAGGTGGTGGTAATGAGAGCTGAGAACGAGGATATTTAGGGGGTGGGATGAGAAGTGAGGCACACTGGGAAATTGCAGAACATTTTTCCCTATTCATCTGGATGCCTTCATGTGGTCCACAGGATGGCACACCTTACTTGACTTTGCTAAGAGACCAGCTCTTTCTAATTGAGCTCAAGAAAGGTCAGCTCTGTGACAGCCATCTCCAAAGCCAACTGCCACCTTGTCCCCAGGCTCTGCTGACCCAGGTCATAGATGGAGAAAGAGGGATTCAAAACTGTGCTTACAACAGAAAGAAAGGGGTAAACAATGTGTGCATCCAATTCAGAAGGGAGGTGTTTCCACGTTAGGAGGTGACTTGGCCAGTGAAAGACACGGTTGCATGATGGAATAGATTTTTTTTTTTTTTTTTACCGTGAGGCCCCGGGAATTGAGCTCAGGTCCCTCCATATGGGAGACAGACACCCAACCATTTGAGCCACATCCGTCCCCCTGGATAGATATTGAGCCAAATGCAATGTCAAGCAAGACAGGGCACTTATAGTTTAAGACTCGTGGGCCAAGTACCCCTTCTAAGCATTGAGACCTCTGGTGATCCTTGCACAGTGCAGAGAGCCCTTCGTGTGTGCCTGTGCCCCGAGGGACAGGAGGTACCCAGGGCATGGGGCAGGAACAGAGCTTGGCTGAGAGCTGGGCCACTGTGCTGAGCACGATTGTTGACACAACGTATTCACCATTTTGCTGTTTCAATAGCACTTTCATATGCTTTCTCATTACCTTTCATAGAACCTCCCCAGGTGGAATATATTGGGAGAAGCAGGATTCCAGGAAACCCCAGCTCTGGATTTAAATCAGTGTTCTTAAGTGTCTCCCTGATATGACATCTGCATGCAGCCACTGCCTTTGCAGAGAAAGCAACGTTGAGTCTGTTTGGCCCTTGGGGACAAAGAGCCAAGGTGTCACCTCCAAAGGAATAACAATGGTGTCATTTGGCCATTGGAAGCAGAGGCATTTTAAATCTAAATATTGGAAGAAGTAAATAATGTCCCCTTCCAACCATGCAACAAATATTTACTGAGGACTGACTTCCTAGGGGATTTAGCCCTTACCTGTTCAGACATGCAGCCTGCGCTCCTGGTGCTACCAGCTGGAGGGAAAATAGATATTAAGTGACCATGGAAGATACATTCCAAAGGAGGAGCCCAGCGTGCCATGAGGCGGGAGTATAGGGCTTCAGCCTGGATTTGGGGCCCCAGGGAAAAAGTGAGATATCAGGCCTGGGTGGCTTAGTGAGAGGAGAGAAAGGGTACACTTACGCAACCTGAATGACATTGATTTTAGGGGACCTCAAAAACTCCCCTCTTCCCCCAACTACAGACACACACACACTGCGCATGTGGAATTTTTGTCCATTCAAATCTTCCAGAAATCCTATTAACAGAAATCTTCTATAATTCTTCCCAAAATAAGTACCGAGTCATTGATCCCACTGTGCTCTTGGCAGGCCAAAGGACTCTGAATGACGGGGGTATGCCAGGCGTCTGCAGCCTCTGAAGCTTCCTGGGCGACTCAGAAGCAGACGCGAGCTTGAGATCACTGCTTTAGAGGCATCTCACAATTCTTGATAGTCCACGTTCGTTACCACAGGGAAAGAGGAAAGCCCTGGCACCTTGGGGTGGAGGTGGCATGGGCAGATGAGGCCTCCAGCCTTGGAAGATTTGTTAAACATCTCCGGGAAGCAACAGTGGGCTGAAGGAAATGCCCTTCTTTGGGGTCTTTGAAAGATTTCCTTCTGAGTATCTGTATCCGACTATTAAATTACTCACCATCTCAGCGTTCAAGAGGCAGATATGGGACTCTCTCAGTAATGCCGGAAGAGCAGGAGGGGGTAGCTGTGTGTGAGCCAAGGTGATTGCCTTTTCACCAGCATCCTTCTGTAGAGAGCAGCGTGGCCAAGCTGTTTGTGATCCCGCAAAATTCATTCCTTGATAACCATTGTTTGTTACTTCATGCCTGAAGCAAAACTAGCAGATGTAATAGCTGTTGAAAAAAAAATTAACTGGCATGATGACTGATTTATAGCTCCGTCATAACATAAATTATACCAGGAGAGAGAGGGAATAGCATTTTAGGAGGCTGCATTTAGGTAGAGGTGCAAAGTCCTTGCTTCTTTTCTAGCTATTGTTAAATTTCCTAAAAATAAAGCTTGTGAAATATGTAAACCGCTTCCCCCTTCCCCCTACCCACCTAAATGAAAACTGTGGACTCTTCTGACGTTAGAGGCCGGCATGGGAGAGTCAGATGTTGGTCTAAGTTCTTAAGTTCACGTCCCCGACAGGCTCCAAGCTTGTCAAAACTGCTCTTCAATCACCTTGCTAATAGTACGGTGTGCTTCAGTTACTGAGCTGGTCATGTAATTAGAAGCATGCTCTTCCGGCTGGGAGGAAATCTGCTGGTACACTCTAAATTAAAGAAAACCTGCTAGTTACGCCAGGTTATATAATTTAATGAAGAAATTGTAGAAGGAACCCTTTGGAAAGTGCGATGGTGCATTCGTTTTTTGTGCTTTTGGATTTTTTTGCTATACTATTAAGCACTCCAGTAGAACATTTCTTTTAACTCCCAGCAGAAACTCATCACTGTTGTGTGAATGAATTGAAAGGCGATCCAAAGCCCCATCTGGCTGACATGGCAGAGTTGAGCACTTCCCAAGTGTGTGGAGTCTGTTTGCCCTGGCCTTGCAGTCTTGGGCAAACCAGCCCTGGTGTCCAACGTGAGAGGCTAACAGATCTGCTTTCATCATTGTCGTGAACCACCATTTTTTCTCTTACCTCTTCCCTATTTGTTCTTTAAACTAAAAATCCGGTGGTAGATTTCTCTGACCTCACCAAGTCAAAAATGGCATCTCCCTCTCCTTGTTCTTCTTCTTTGGCCCCTCCTTTATTTTCCTTCTTCTTTTTTCCCTTTCATCTGGCTTTTCCACCCAAAAAGCCAAGGGAAGTGAGGTAACAATAACTTTGTTGCATTTCACCTGGCCCACCCAGAGAAAAGCTATTTCTAGGCAAATGCAGAAAACTCAAACCTTGTGGAACAGACCCTGCCCTTTAATCTGACGTCCTCTGTGCACTGCAAAGCCTAATGTTTAATTTGAAAAACAATCTGAAAATAGCATGAAAGGGAACATGGAATTTGCATAGCTATATATATATGTTTAAGATAGTCATAGTCGTTTTGGAAAACACTGTGTTTGAGACCTGACCCTTTACTTGAAGTCAGCGACTTTTGTGGATTCCTGAGATAAGGATTGTAATTTCCACTTGAGTGACTGTTACCACATGGTCATCTTGGTATTAAGGAGCCAGATGCCAAACCCTGTCAATCTGGAAAACAGGGTGCTGATAGAGCTGTTCTACTGACTGACGCTAAAGTGAAAATGAATCTGGAGACACGGTTTATTTCTAATAACCGTTGGGTGGTCACACTTTTCAGAATCTTGCTAAAAATCCTTTTTCCTTTCTCCTGCTTTTATCTTTCTGCCTTTTCATTTCTTTCTCTTTTTTTCTTTGTCATTTCTTGGCATTTAAAAATTTTTTCTTCTTTTTAGAAAAAATCCCTTTTCTGTATCTTCTCTCTTTTCAAAGTTTAAATGATCTTGAAATTTTACTTTTTATGCTCAAGGCCTTGGTTGGGTTGATTCTAACATTACTGCCTACAGATTGACTTTTTCACGAGAAAGCCCTTTGGAGGCAAGTATCCATTTCAAAAACTAAATTTAATCCTAGAGAAGGCTAACAAAAGTCTCCCCCATTTCAGTTTTCTTAAGCGTTCAGCCGTATGCAAGGTGCCCTCTAAGACAGATTCATGGACAGGTGCAGAGAAGCCAGGTGTGAAGACTAGGCCTCCCCACTTCAGGAGGACACTCCACAGCCCACAGGGGAGGGGGTGACAGGGCACAGCTCCCAGGGAGGGAGAGGTGTCAAGAGGATTTAAATCCGTAAGTGTGTCCCTAGGAAGGGGATTCTTATCTTAGGGTCCCCCAGAGAAGCCATGCATAGGAAGACCCCAGGGGAGTCCATGAACTTAGATGGGCACAAATTCTTTATATTTCCTTAGCTCTAATTGAAATGTAGCTTTCCCATTAATTTTGAATATTAACAAAAGCCCATGGTCATATATTGTATTATGGTTGCAGATAGCTCAAAATCTCCTGTATGCTCATTATTACTTTAAAATTATGGTAAATAATAGGCCCATCACCAGATCTGGTTATTTAAAGCATTAATAAAGGAACATATATAATACTATATCACAATTAAAAATATTATTATAATTATTTTAAAATAATGGGTTTCCTTAACAATCCTATACATTTTATTTGGTGCATTTAAAACCATTATCCTGAGAAGCAGTTATGGACTTCAGGAGATTATCAAAGGAGTCCATGGTATAAAAAATGGTTAAGAATCTTGGCTCTGAGACTTGATAATTCTTCCTACTAGATATTTGGAGGTCCCTGATTCAGAGGAAGGGGAATTGTGGAAGAAAGGAGAGAGAACACTGGGGGTTTGCCTTGGGATGAGCAGAGCGCCTGCTTGCTCTGTTGTCTCTGTGTCCAGAGCTAAACCTCTGAGTAGGCTCACCAAACAGAACAGGGAAAAAATGTCCATACTAGATGCAGATGTCCAGGGAATTTAAAAACAAAAAAACACCGTATATCCTATAGCAAAAAAAAGGAAAAGGGTTTCTTACAATATCTTCCCTTTTTTTTTTTTTTTTTTTACATAAATTTCCTAGCACCAATCCCCATGCATGCTTCTTTTTTAGCAGCTTTAATGATGAATTTTTTGGTGCATCTTCAAAGATGCTTATTCTCCTTGATTTCACTTTGTGTGAGGGCTTGCAGGTAAAGCTGTTGTACATTCGGTTGAGCCCTTTTACAAACTTTCACACACCCACCAGTCCTACTGCCTAATGCTAAGGATATTTACAGCGGTACTAAGAGGCCAGCTCGCCCTGGGGTGGGTTTTATCTGTGGGGGAAGTAGGTTTGTTTGCAAGACCAAAGTTGGCATGAGCTGAGGATATAAACTGATAGCCATTGTGCATGAGAAATTCCCAGCTGGGAGCCTGCTTGACTTGGGAGGTCAATATCGCAGTAACGTGAGTCTAATGAGGCATAATGTTTCTCCAGAGCTTCTGCTAAGATATTCTTATCAAAGCAATATTGAGAAGATGGAAACACACACATACACACACACACACACAAAAAACAAACTTTTTTGGCTTCTCTGATGTCTTCTGAATCCGCAAGGTGGTGGGAAGGAAGGAGGAAAGTTGTCAACAAATGTAGGCAGTGGCATTTATGAGAACCAGGGGATGGGTACAGATCTGCAGTCAAACAGAGCTAGGTTCAAATCATAGCTCTGCACCTTGCCTGGCTGTGTGGTCTTGGGCATGTTGCTTAACTCCTCTGAGTCGCCAGTTCTTTGTCTGTACAATGGGTACAATAACTGACTTATCGATTGTGGGAATTTGATGACATAAGATGTGTGAGGCGTTTGGCCCTGTGCATGGCATCAAGCAGTAAGAACTTAACCCCTGGGGACAGCGCTGAGGTCAGGAAAGCATGCGAGCAGGGAGAGGAGGCAAGCGTCTGAGCAGCTGCTGGCCTGAAGCACCTGCTGGGTGTGGGCTCTGGGATCCATGTCAGTCCTGTGTACTGGGAAGGGAGGTGTCCTTGTAGCGGCTGCCAGCGGCCGACTTCCACCTTATACTCTTCCTGATTGTGGTCGTTTTAGTGAACATCTGACTTGCCTCTGTTTTCCTAACTAAATAATAATAGTTGATATCCACCTTTCTCACAAGCAGGATGAACTAGTGTGCACTTGTCCTCGCCGACTTTCTCGAAGGCAGAGAGGACCTCTCCTACTCCCTGCAATGAAGATGTGTGCATATAAATGGTATTAGGGTAATGGATATCAGATGCATATCTGCATCTGGCCTTTTTTCCCATGCAGTGCCCCCTAGTTAATGTTTTAAGTGGGATCATCATTTTGCTGATAAATGCCATAATCCATGTGAAAGCCTTTGTTCACAGCAAAGCAGTATTCAAAACCAAGGCTTTGTCATTACTGTTATTATTGCTGTTTAAAATAAAAATAATTCTGTTCTTGGCAGAACGTCCCCTTGATCCTCTAGTCCACCATCAAGGAAGAAGTTCAGTCCTCCAAGGGGCCTGGGATCTCTAAACTAAACCTTCACGGAGGTTCCTGGCCATCTAGAATCTCATTTGTCTTCTAGGCTTGACCCACCGTCCACCCCTCTTAATCACCTTTCTTGGAGAGAGATGCTAAAGCGTGGTTGATGGAGAGGATGGCAGATGGAATTGTGGGTGTTTCTGCAAACACCTTTTGCTTCTTCTAACAATTGATGATATAAATCTCATTCATAAAATCACATTAAGTTGTTAAGAAACAGCTTTTGTAAATGTCATTATTTATTAGTACTTTTTTTTTTTAAGTTTAGAAAACAGTTTGAAGCCCCCATTATGGTCTCCAAACTCCTACAGTGGTACTTTTTGGACCAGGACTAAATTGAAAATGACACCACCCTTCTCTCTACTTACCTGTGTGTTTATTTAAACAAATAAATGAATTTTACACATAGCATAATTTTATAGCCTAGATTAAGCTGTGTCTTATTTGTTAAAATAATTCAGCAACAAAGAGAAAAAATGGTCCAGGTACTTTTGGACTGAGATATTAATCTGATTTGATTGTGGGGGTAGACACCTTATAGGGAAATTCAATTTGCCATATATTTGTGCACAAAACTGATGGGGTTAGGTTCTAGGAAGGACACAAAGGGGAGAAAGATGCAGTTCTGCCATTGGCTGTAAAATGATCAACCATTCTCTAAAGGGCTGTTGGTTGATGTCTTCATGATATTTAGTCTTCCAATCCATGAACATGGAATGTCTTTACATTTGTTTAGGTCTTCATTGATTTCTTTTAGCATAGTTTTGTAGTTTTCTGCATATAGGTCCTGTACTTCTTTGGTTAAATTGATTCCTAGGTATTTGAGTCTTTTTGTTGCTATTGTAAATGGAATTTTTCCCCTCATTTCCTCCTCAGATTTTTCTATACTAGTGTACAAAAACACTGTTGATTTTTGCATGTTGATCTTGTATCCTGACACTTTGCTGAACTCAAATATTAGCTCAAGTAGCTTTGTCGTAGAAATTTCAGAATTTTCTAAGTATAGGATCATGTCATCTGCAAATAGTGAGAGTTTTACTACTTCTTTTCCTATTTGAATACCTTTAAATATTTTTTCTTGTCTAATTGCTCTAGCTAGCATTCCAACCAAAGCTGATATATAGATTCAATACAATAACAATCAAAATTTGAACAGCCTACTTTATGGAAATAGAAAAGGTAATTGCCAAATTCATGTGGAAGGGAAAGTGCACCTGAATAGCCAAAAGCATTCTAAAAAAGAAGAGTGACAAGGGAGGAATTTCACTGCTTGACCTTGAAACATATTACAAAGCTACAGTGGTCAAAACAGCATGGTATTGGCATAAAGATAGGCACATCGACCAGTGGAATAGAATTGAGAGTCCAGAAATAAACCCTCATCTCTATGGCCAACTGTTTTTTTTTTGTTTTGTTTTGTTTTATGTTAAATTTTTAAAATTTTCCCTAATCCCACACTATTATTATTTTTGTTTATAAGTCATACAATTTATCTAAAATGTACAATCAATAACATTTCATATAATCACAGAGTTGTACATTCATCACTTCAACCAATATTAGAGCATTTTCATTACTCCAAAAAAGAAAAGAAAAATAACAAAAAGCAAACCACTATCATACCCATATGTTAGTGCTACTAATCACAAAAGCTATCATGTGCTTTCACCATTTTTATTCATTTACAAACATTCACAAATTTTTACCAATTCTTCGATTTCCCTTTTCTAATTACATTCTATTCTCTTGTGACTTATGTTTACTATTAACTCCAGGAGTTTGCTCTTTATATTTTGTTCATTATAGCAAAATTATACAATACTTGTCCTTTTGTACCTGGCTTGCTTCAATCAACATAATGTTCCCCAAGATCACCCACATTGTCATATACTTCAGGACTTCATTTCATTTTATACCTGAATAATATTCCATCATGTGTATATAACACAGTTTATCCATTTGTCAGTTGATGGACAACTGGGTGGTTTCCATCTTTGGGCAATTGTGAATAATGTTGCTATGAACATCAGTGTGCAGATATCTTCTCATGTACTTGCTCTCAGATCTTCTGGGTATATGCCTAGTAGTGGTATTGCTGTTACATGGCAGATCTATATCTAACTTCCTTCGCAACAGCCATTTTCCACAGTGGCTGTATCTTTGTACATTCCCACTAAGAGGGAATAATCACTCTTCTCACATCCTCTCCAACACTTGCAGTTCTCTTTTTTTTTTTTTTTTTTTTTTAATAGTGGCCATTCTAGTAGGTGTGAAATGATATCTCATTGTACATGATTTGTATTTCCCTAATAACCAGTGATGTTGATCATTTTTCCATGTGTTTTTTGACATTTGTATTTCTTCTTTAGGAAAATGTTCATTATCATCTTTTGCACATTTTAAAAATTGGGTCATTTGTCTTTTTATTGTAGAGTTGTAGGGTCTCTTTATATATCATGTTTACACATCCCTTGCTGGATGTATGACTTCCAAATATTTTCTCATATTGAGTGGGCTACCTTCTTACTCTCTTCACAAAGTCCTTTGAGATGCATAATGTTTAATTTTGAGGAGGTACCATTTATCAATTTTTTTTCTTTTGTTGCTTGTGTTTTGAGTGTGAGGCTTAAGAGACCCACACCTACTACAAAGTCTTATAGATGTTTCCCTTTATCATCTTCTAGGCATTTTATGGTCTTGGCTCCTATGTTGAGGTTTGTTATCCACTTTGAATTGATTCTTGCATATAGAGTGATGATGGGATCCTCTTTCATTATTTTGATTATGGATATCCAGTTCTCCCAGCACCATTTGTTGAAGAGACTGTTCTGCCCCAGAAAAGTGGACTTGGTAGTCTTTTAAAAAATCAGTTGACCATAGGCAAAAGAGTCTATTTCTGAACTCTCAATTTTATTCTATTGATCAATGTGTCTATTTTTGTGCCAATACCATGCAGTTTTTTTTTTTCCCCATGCAGGTTTTTTTTTTTTTTTTTTTTTATTTTTTATTGAATTAACCTGGTATTTATTATGACAATGACCTGTTATGGAGTCAAGATGTTTTACCATGTCATATTAATTAGTTTTTGCCAAATTAAGTAGCAAGTAAATCATAAGAAATCAAAAGGAGAGAAGCATTTCCATCATTATATTTTTGAAACAAAAAGTTCATTTTACCATAAATAGTAAAACAAAACTATATACATTAGTGATAGAATTGAATAATGAAAAAATAATATTTAAGTTTAATTTGACAATATACACTTATACTTATCTTTTTTTTTAATTAATTAATTTTTTATTGTGGGTAAAAATCAAAATTTTCACAATATATACCAATATTTGTAAAATGATATATAAATATATATGCATATATGTGCATTTGCTTACAAAAATGTTATATATATATATATATATATATATATATTTTTTTTTTTTTTTTAAGAGGTGCTTAGATTACCTAAAATATTACACAGAACCTATCGGAATTCCCATATTCCCCACCTCCCACACCTCCCACCACATCCCACACAAACATCTCCCACAAGTGTGGCCCATCACCCTCAATGGACTTACACATCCTGGGACCTTGCCATCAACCATAGACCACAGTTCACATCGTAGACCACACTCTCTCCCACACAGTTCTGAATGGTGTGTGCTGATTTAAAATGGCCTACATCCGTTGCCACAATGGCACTCAGGACAACATCCAAATCCCGAAAAAGCCCCTGTATTTCAACTGCACATCCTCTCCCTGCCCCGAAAGTGTCCAGTGGCCACTGGCTCCACCTCACTGTTATAATTTCTTCCATTGCTAGAATCACCATATGTGTACAACAGAATACCATCAAGTCCACTCTAGTCCATAGTTCTTCCCCCAATCTTGAGGGGACTGGGATGGTGATGTCCACTCCACCTCCAAGTGAGAGAGGGTTTATATCCCATGGATATGGTGGGTGGGATGATCCTGCCTGCAGATGCAGGCCCTCTCCATTTCCTGGGATGGCCGTTGCCCATCGTTGTCTCCTCACCAGGTGACTTGGATGAGTCCATTGGGTAGGAGTTGCAGCTCCACCGAGATTCCACACACACCTGGCACATAGGTAGGCCAGAGGCTCCAGTCTCTGAAAGTATACCTAAAAACTCCAGCATCACATATAGGTTTGAATAGAAGGGACTGATGAACCATGCAGGGAGGACTTATTTGAGTCCAATTCTGTCACTCTCAGGAGCACAGATTCCAAAATAGAGCCCACTAATAAGGCGTCAGTCTCTGGGGCTATCCCCCCTTATATAGGACCTGGGTGTCTCCAGAGCTCTCAGGAGCCCCTCTGTGTGGGGTGATATGCACGTTGATGTTCTATGAGCTCCTACTGAGATGTGCGTAAGCGTTACCTCTGGGATGACCTCCCGATTCTCTTTGAAGTCTCTTAGCCACTTGAACTCATGTGTCTTTACCTTTTCCCCCTTTTATTCAAGGTCTTTTTCCAGTTGTGTTGCCAGTTGGCACTTGGTATTAATCCCTCGTTGCCAGGGAGGTTCATCCCTGGGAGTCATGTCCTGCGTTGGGGGGAAGGTAATGCATTCATATGCTGAGTTTGGCTTAGAGAGAGGCCACATTTGAGCAACAAGGAGGCTCTCATGTGGCAACCCTTAGGCACCCCATAACAGTAAGCTAAGTTTCAGTTACAAGAGCAAAGACTCATAAGGGTAGTCATCAATACCAACTGTGTTTTGACAAACCTACCACGTCCATGTTAATGGGACAAAACGGTCTCTTCAACAAATGGTGCTGAGAGAACTGGATATCTATAATCAAAAGAGTGAAAAAGGACCCTTATCTCACTCCCTATACAAGAATCAACTCAAAATGGATCAAAGACCTAAATGTAAAAGACAAGACCATAGAACTACTATAAGAAAATTTGGGGAAACATCTTCAAGACCTTGTAGTAAGTGGTGGTTTCTTGGACCTTACATCCAAAGCACAGGCAACAAAAGAAAAAATAGATAAATGGGATCTACTCAAAATTAAACTCTTTTGTACCTCACAGGATTTTGTCAAAAGTGTGAGAAGGCAGCTGATTTAATGGGAGAAAATATTTGGAAATTACATGTCTGATAAGGGTTTAATATCCATGATATATAAGGAGATGTCACAGCTCAACAATAAAAAGACAAACAACTTGATTGAAAAATGGAAAAAAGACTTGAACAGACATTTGTCAAAAGAAGAAATACAAATGGCAAAAAAAAAAAAAAAAAAACAAATGAAAAAATGTTCAACATCACTAATGATTAGGGACATGCAAATCAAAGCTACAACGAGATATTATTTCACACCTATTAGACTGGATGCTATTAGAAAAAGAGAACTACAAGTGTTGGAAAGGATGTGGAGAGATAGGAACACTTATTCAATGTTGGTGGGAATGTAGAATGGTACAGCCACTGTGGAGGACTGTTTGGCAGTTCCTAAAGAAGTTGATTATAGATTTGCCATGTGACACTGCAATACCACTACTGGGTACATACCCAGAAGAACTGAGAACAGTGACACAAACAGACACCTGCACACCTATGTTCATAGTGGTGTTATTCACAATTACAAAAAGCTGGAAACAACCTAAGTGTCCATTAATCAATGAATAGATAAACTGTGGTGTATTCACATGACGGAATACTATGCAGCTATAAGAAGAAATGAAGTTGTGAAGCATATGACAACATGGATGAACTGGAGGACATTATGCTGAGTGAAGCATGCCAGACACAAAAGTACAAATACTGTATGATTGCACTTTTATGAATTAAATATATTGTGTAAGATATTGTATGATTCCATTTATATAAAATGTAAATATAAATCAATTTATAAAGATGAAATTAGATTATTGGTTATGTAGGGCTGGGGAAGGAATGCCAAGCGATGTGGAATTTTCCTTTTTGGAGTAATGGAATGGTTCTAAAATTTTTCGTAGTGATGAATGCCGAACATTGTGATTATACTAAAAGCATTGATTATACAGTTTGGATAGATCATATGGTATATGAATATATCTCAATAAAATGCTTAATAAATAAATAAATAAATATTCAAGAATAACCAGAAATAACAGCCATGTATAGCAGGGAAAACAGAGAGATATCGAGAAGTGAAGAATTTTCTTATTTTTTCTGTCTGTTTTTTGTTGCTTATATTTATTATTATTATTGAAATAATGAAAATGCTCTAATAATGATTGAAGTGATGAATGCACAATTATGTGATTATGCCAAATACCATTGGTTGTACACTTTGGATGAATTGTATGCTTTATTAATATGTACCCATAAAATTGATTTGTTAAAAAAAAAAAAAAAGGCTGTTGGTACCTCTTCAAACTGGTGAGAAGAAACCAACGGGTTGTGAATATCTGACTTTTGATTGCCCTGTGTCTGTGCCGATGTCGCCAGTGATGGGGAGGGGCATATGGATGCCTGCATGTGGGATGATTAACCCAGCACTAGTTTCAGGGTGATTTTCCTTAAAAGTAATGGGCTAGTTGGCATGAATGATTCCTGATTCAAGGTGATGTTGTGTGTGCTGTAGAAACTGTTCTTAGTGATAACGAAGGCAGAGCATCACCCTTGAAAAATCACCAAGGGCCAGCTAGTCACCAAATGGGTGACTAATCTCCAGGCTTGGTCTGAAAACCATGCTTTGAGGGAGAAATAGCTCAGGGATGCTGAATTATTATCTGCTCCTTTCAAATCCAAGACTTGGCTATGCATGTAGGTTAGTTTATGCAAACATGGCAGAGTTTGGTTTTAGCTTTTTTTAGTGTCTAGAGTTGATCATTTCCCTCTGGTTAGTGTGGAAAGAACTAAAGCCTTCTGTTCTGACCAAGCAACCACAACCCAAATAGGCCAAGAGACTAGGAAAATACCAGGCAAGTGAAATGAGGAGTGCCAGTTAGAGCAGCCGAGCTGAGCGTAGAGCCTAAAGCCAGCACAAGGGCATGCCCGAGAGCTTTCTTAAGGGGCCTGATGGCACTTCCTGCAGGAAGTGGTAAAGCAGGGGCTGTTCACATTGTCAGAAAAAGGTCAAATTCTGTATAGTCCTCTCTGTTATTTTTGCCTCTGTGTGCCATATTGGTAAGAGAACCTTAATCTCCCTTGGGGACCCATTCCTTCCCACCTTTATTTCCCGAGGTTTGGATGGAACCAACTCACTCCCCACCTCCACCATTTCCAGCAACAGTCACGTGACCCAAACCTGACCAATTCAGAGCCTATATTCCCTGGCCAGAGTAATTAGTTTGGGATGTTCTCCTGAGCGCCCATCCGCTCTGGGAGAGTCAGCTCCAGGGCTTTTGCTATAGATTTTAGGAAAGAGGTGCTCTAGGGTAGATATACTTTAGAATACAAACCTAGCATTCCTGGAGACCATCTTTGCCACCATGTGAGAATAAAGCCAACCTACATGACAGCAGAGTTGAGAGTTGATGAGGGATATATTCTTGATAACACAATTTGACTCATATTAAGTGAGGACTTATGTCCAGCTTTTCCTAAAGCAACAGGTCCAATTAATTAATATGTTTTTGGCATAGGCCAGTTTGAATTAGGTTTCTGTTACTTGCAGTGGAAAGTGTCCTGAATAGTATGTCATCTTTATAGAGCCTGTGTATCAGCCAGCTATTGCCACAATAATGCTGCAAAACAAAATACTTAAAATCTCAGGGGTATCTAACTATAATCATTTCTTTCTTTTTATTCTTCTGTGAGTTGGCTGGGATTGGGGTATTCTGAGAAGGGCTTTACTGGGCTTTGGTTGGGTCAAGTCGGCTCCCTATGTCTCTTAGCTTCTTTGGGCCAGGGATTATCTGGCATGTGGTTCTCCTCATGGTGACCGGCAGGAATGTCAGACAGGAAGTCCAACCACACAAGCACATTTCAAGCGTTTGCTTGTGTCATCTTCACTAACGTCCCATTGGTCAAAACAAGTCGTTTGGTCGAGACCAACATCAAATGCACTCGGGAGAAGGAGGGAATGACTATTTGGTGAATAGTAATCTAATCTACCACAGCATAAGTATCACTTACTATATAATAATGTAATTCTAACTGTACGCAATATAATGATATATACACAATGCAAACTATTTTAGACAAATTAATATAACAAATGACAATCAATTGCCTTAGTGCAGATATCTGTGTATTCCTGAAAGACACACACTTCTGATTTGTTTCTAATACCTTTCATTTCAAAATTAGTTTTTAAATAACCAGAGCATTGTCAAGGTGCTTCCTTCTGACTAAGGAGTTATGCCAGTGATACATGACCTATGCATCTGACAACTGATCTAGGCATGCAATAAGAATTTGTTTAATTTGATTTTGGAATTCTTACATCACACAGTGTGCAAATATTGTGAACTCTACGTGGTATAAAATTAGGGGGGTGTGTCTGAAGGCAGCAGCAACTATGGCCCCAGTCCTTTCAAGTGTCTACTGTGTGTCAGGTTCCTTGCTATGTGAGGCTCAGCAATATTGAGGAATTAGCCACGGTGCCCATTTCTGGTAAGGACCGGAGAAAGCCTATCAGCGTGGCCTGTCTTTGTCAAAGTCCAAGCCGTTATGCACTGCACTGAGGGATTTTAGGAAGACTTAGTAGCTTACCAATGGTGGCTGTGCAGTCTCAATTCTAGAGAATGCCGCTGCAGTGATAAAGAAAACCATTGCTCCAGTTCTGCTTTAAGGCAGGAGGATGGAGCAGGTGAGAGATATTTTAGAGTAGACAACTAAGGGAGGCAGCTGGGCACTATGGCAAAGAGCACAGGATCTGGCCAGACTCATCTGGGGTCAGTTTTCTGCCATGCCCAATGGAAAAAACTATAGGTTCATTGTGAAGAGGTAAAGCAATAACGTGTGCAAAGATCTTCAGATAACACGTGGTTGAGTGAGCACAGTTGTTGTTGTAGCGAAGATCAATTAGAAACAAAAACGTGGCTGAAAGGTGAAACTTTGGGTCAATGAGTTCCTAGAATAAAAATTAAAGATAAAACACAGGACTATATAACACAGTGAGGCTTACTGTAAACGATGGACTATGGTTGATAGTACAAGAATGCTATTATATGGCTCCTTACTTTACTCTGAGGACAAGGGTGGTACATCAACTAAGACAGCATTTCATATTATGTTGATAACATTTTGGTTTGAGCCAAAATTAACCTCTTGAAAAAGATTAAAAGGCAAAAATGCTAGAATATGGCATGGAGAGTAGTAGCATAATCTTGACTGAGTACAGTTCCCAAATCAACAGAAAAACGTCACCAGGGTTCACCTCATAGGACATTGACATTTTATTTCTGGGAAATGCGCAGAAAGACATATCTTCTCGCTTCCGTTTATCCCCTAAATTAGTAACCCAGAGTCTGAATCTTGCATACCTTTGAGCATTTATTCCTCAACCTTCCAGGGTTTTGCTAGCTACAAAAATTTTCCTTCACCTTCACCTAAGACATGATCAATACAAGAAAATAAAAAGGAGGTTAAAAAAAAATAGTACAGTTATTAAAAAATGCTATCCTCAATTGTAACAAATGTTTCACACCAATGCTAGGTGCTGGTGGTAGGGTGGTGTATGGGAATCCTGTATTTTATGCAGGATTGTTCTGTCAACCCATAACTTCTCTAATTAAAAACACAAAACAAAACAGCCCAGTTCTCTATCCTAGCAATTCTATACCTGATCTGTCTAAAAGAGAGGCTAAATCCGGTAATCTCTTGAAATCATTTGTGACCTTTAACTTTTGGGGTTGTTTAAATTTGGGGGCTTTTGTAACCACTTGAGAAAATAAATTTTAGAGGCTGGTCTTGTCCCTGGTTTTGTATGGGTTTCAACAATTAGTAGACAGACTGCCTAATTGATCACAATTAAGCACTAAAAATTCCTGAGGAAGCAGCCACATTTTAAGTTTCAAATCCCACTTGAGTCCCTATATCTGGATACACGGGTTTATAGGTAAAATCTTTGCATGAAAAACAGTATTTTTCTCTTTCATTTTGAATGGAGATGACATTAGATTCAGGGATGGGTGTAAAGTAGCTGGCGGCAGTAATATAATCCACCCTCACTCTAGAAAACGAAGAGAGAAAAATACCTTCTCAGAATGTGTCATGTCTCGGTTGTACTATGTAACAGTTGACGAGAGTTAATGTGGACGATGTCCCTGATAAGATCTATAACACAGTTAATATAAGAACACGATTCTGTTTGTCTGGCACTTTTCAGACACGGTAAGCACAACTTTAAAATAATTACATGGGAGGGATGGTTCCAGACACGTGGAGGCATGATTCTCGATTCCAATCCGAGCGTGGAGACGATTGGATGTAAAGCATGTGCCCACTTTTCCTGAGCTGTGAACGGGAAGGAAAAGCAGGTGCCTTTTTGTGACTCTCCTCTTCTTCTTTTAGGGCAGGGGGTGGGTTGCTTTACCCCTGAGCAATCACCCAGGTTGGAAACAACAGAGAGCCCTGAAAACTGCCAGGCACCTCCCTCTGGCAAAACCCTAAGTGAACATTTGGGTGCCTTGAGTGGCAGCAACCGCGTACCTGTCAGAACACGATGAAGGAGGGATTCTGAGCTGCTGGCCGTGCCAGGCTCTCCTGTCCCTCCCCGCCTGCAAAGGCTCAGTTCCAAGGAGCCACTGTGTGTTATTCCCCAGAGGTCTCTCCAAAGCAAGAGGGAGCTGGTTCTCAGCCTCAACTCTTGAGTTTCAAAGGCAGTATGACAAGATCCAGCCCTGCAGTTATTTTTGCGACTTGGGCAACTCATTTAACCCCTCTTTCTTTGAGTGTTTTTTGTTTTGTTTTGTTTTTTTTTTATGCAAAGAAATATGGATGGCTAGCCAAATCGGTATTTTAAAAATCATGAGCCTTAGAGTTCATGTATCCCCTGGAAACCTAAGACCATCTCAACGGCCCCCGAGGCTCACTGCAGGTTTGGCCGAAAGGGGGGCCCGTAAGTGACCCTGCCCCTCTCACCTCCCCCCTCTCTCTTTTTTTTAAATTTTTTAATTGTGGGTAAAAATGAAATTTTTCACAATACTGCCCCCTCTTTTTAGACTTTTTTCTCATTGGGGTCCTGGCATACGGCAGCATTTGAATGTGCTTTCATTTCTGGAAGCCAGTGTACTCCAGTGCTAACATCCTTGGGGACCTTGAGCACTGGAAGCGGGTCCAGAGTTTAATAATTCTCAGAAGGAGCAGCTTCTAATACCCCATTAGGTCCTAAGGGTAGAAGGCACAAAAGGCTCCCCTCCCTGCCCACAAGGACTTTATGGGCAAATGAAGAGAAACCCTGTCATGAGGCTACAACAAGGCGATGGGTGAATGGAGGGCGATGCCGGGGATGGAGGCAGCAGGAGGGGGCATATGCCCACGTCTGGCTGAGGGAGCCTTGAGCAGAGGCTTGATGGATAGAGAGGCGTTGTGCAGGCAGGTGTGGAGGCTTCAAAAGTGTCACGTTCAGATCCTGTCAGTCCTCTGCTTGAAACCTCCCAGGGCTTCCCACTCACCTGGAATAAAATCCAACCCCCTTAGCACTGCTGGAAGGCCTCTGGGTATGGCCCTCAGCCCTCCTCAGGCACCAGCTGCTCCCGCTCTCCTGTGGGCTCACTGTCCCAGATCACGTGGCCCCGTTCCCCGTTCCTCCATGCTCTCACCTGTAGGCTTTGCCTATCTGTTCCACCTGGCTGCATGCTCTGTCTTTGTTACTGTCTTCAGTAATGACCCTTCCTCATCACCCGGGTGCTAGAATAAATGCCAAGCCAACTTGCCCCCCTTTCCAGTTTTCCTCTCCCTGGACACAAGGAAGAGATGGCAACCTGTGGGCCCCTTGACGTTAGGGACCAGCAGATGACTAGCTTTGGCAGAAGTTACCTGGGCTACTTCTGGGCAAAGAAGTTTGCTTTTCATGGTGAGACTCCACGATGCTTTTTTCTTCCGCCATGGTGACCCTGGAAGTCTGTGCTGATATGGAGACATGATGCTGACCTGCAGGAAACCGCCTAAATTAGACATATGTGTTTACTGACTTTAGCCATTGAAAGGCCAGGGATTGTTTGTTCCCACAGCATAACCTGGTATATCCTGACAGATACAGATCCTTTCTACTTATCAGTGTGCAAGTAGCAATCTGACCCCACTCCCCCTTTGCTACAATTTGCTTTCTGTTCATTTTTTTCTATTTATTTAGTTTTGTATGTTTAATCTGTGCTCTGTCTCCCTCCATGAAAATATAAGCTCCATGATAGCAGGTACCTTCTCTGTCTGTACTACATGCCCTGCCAGGAGACAAGTCTCTGGCACAAAATAAGCAATTGAAAAACGCTGGACAAAGAGAGTACAAAATGTGTATGTGTGCCACATGAGGCAATGTGGCTTGGCTCTAATAAAAAAATCATATTTAGAAATGCATGTATGAGAAAGCTTGGACCAATGGGCCCTTCAAGCAAGGAAAACAAGTATAAGGAGCATAAGTTATTTATATGGACTTTATGAATGCCAATTTTCTAAGCGTTAGAACCTAAAATGTAACGATTATGAAAAAATACAGGGTTCATCCTGAAATCTTATTATTTATTGGTAAATGAGTTAATTAGGTGTCAACTTTGTGCTGAATTTATAAGGTAGAATTCTAATAATATAATGGTTATCAGTGTGGTTTTTGTTCATTTTGAAAGTGAGCTTTATTAACTGCTCTAGACAGTGGGAGCAGAAAAATTGTGATAGTGCTAGGGGTCTTACATGATTTTCCTGTTAAGACCTGAGAATTGAAACCTAAATTCTAGTTTGTTTCATTCATGTTGGCATTGTTTACCTCCAAAACATTTCTTGCAAAATAAGTCTTATATAAAACACATCAAAAGAAGAGATGATGTATTTTGGGTAAATACTAATTATAAATGAGTATTTCGTTTATAAATATTTTACCCAATTTTTCAATTGGGTAAAATATTGATTATAAATTATCTCAAAACCAATTGAGTAATCTATAGGCACAGGAGAACATTTACTTTAAAAAGGACTATTAACTTGTTTATATGTCCCTTACCTTGCAAAGAAAGGAAAATTATTTTGTAAAAAGGTGTTTTGTTTAAGCTGTGTTAATTTGCTGACCTCTCTGAACTATGCAGCACTTTGAAGCTCACGGAGTCAATAAAATCACTAGAGCTTCTAGTGCAACACCAAGTGGTTTCCAGAAGAAAGCTCTATCTTTTTTTCCAGCAGTAAAATTTGGCTGAAGAGCGTAAAGATGATCTTACCTCCTTGGGAAGGTTTGCGGAAGTGGTTAGCTTTGGACTTACTTAACTTTACAAGTGAGGCTCCTTTTATGCTTAGATGACGGCCCTCCCTTTGGGAAGTCCAACCCTCTTCACTTGTCTTCAGAAATGTTGACATGATAAAACCCTAGGAAATGAATGAAATTAAATCCTTTGCTCAATGTTCTCAAGGTGATTTTCTTTTTTTTTTTTTTAAAGATTTTATTTATTTATTCATTTATCCCCCCCCCCCCCCCCTTGCTGCTTGTGCTCGCTGGGTCAGCTAACCACGCCGTGCGGGCGGGCTGGGCTTGCCTTCACCAGGAGGCCCCGGGAACCGAACCCGGGGCCTCTCATATGGTAAACGGGAGCCCTACTGATTGAGCCACAGCCGCTTCCCAAGGTGATTTTCTTAGTAGGAAATCTTAGTGTGGATTCTCAAGGTCAAGAAGAATGTTGTTACACTTTGAGTTCTTGCAATGCACCCAAGTGAATTGTTTTGTTCCAACAAAAACTTTGGATATCTGTGGCATGTTTTTCCCTCATGTTCATAATCCTTATTTGCCAAGTAGCCATACAATATGGAAGGATTATTAACTTTCTGTTGGTAGCAAAGCCTGCTTACAAACATAGGTAAATGATGGGAAATCTCTCCCCTTTAATTACCTTGTCTTCTCTACTACTGGGAATTCTTTCCAACCAACTCATAGAACACTGCTGAACAAGGGAAATTATCCCCAGGGCCTGGGGAATCTCCACGTGCCTTTTGGACAGGAAAGGACTCAGTTCTGGCTCAGAGCCAGAGGTCAGATTGTTTTTATCTTTCCTTAGGGGATTCTTTATGTGAAGGTGCTGTTTTCCTTTAAGATGATCTGTGCAGCAAGTGGGAGAGAGAGGAATCCTGTCCAAGGGAACTGAGACTAGGAGAACTTCACAAGAGAGTGTGCACCTGTGCAAATGGGCAATTACACAGGCTGTGCAGAGCATAGGCAGATTATTTCATGAGAGCATCACCTTGTTTTTGAAAGCAGGAATGGACGTTCCCTGGGGTTAGCCTGGCAACCAAAGAGCTAAAGTGGGGAAAACAGTCTAGTTATGGTGACAGAGGGTATCATATCCTTAGACACATTGGAAGGTTTTCCAAGGCTTTGTCACTTGTTTGGAGGTGCCCCCAGGTCACTGCTCAAGAGGTAGGCCTAGGTGGACTTGTTCATACCAAATGATCTTGCTCCAATGGCCAAAGATAATTGGATCAAAGAGGAACTGTCAGGAGCGGATGTCGCTCAAGGAGGTGAGCTCCTGCTTCCCACATGGGAGATCCCGAGTTTGGTTCCTGGTGCCTCCTAGAAACAAAACAAACAAACAACAAGCAAACAAACAAACAAAAAAAAACAACTCAGGGGAGCCAACGTGGCTTGGTGGTTGAGCACCAGCTTCCCACATACGAGGTCCAGAGTTCAATCCCCAGCCCCGGTACCTGAAAAAAAAAAAGGAACTGTGATTCAAGTTGAGACTTTCACACCTGAAGGAGAATACACAGAAGTTAAGCCCGTGAATCTGAGCTAGTGTCCTGCTCCACCGTGGCTGGGCTCCCCAAAGCTTGCGAGCCTTGTCTGGGAGCCAGAGCCACCTTGGCCCAAGGTCATGGCAGACGAAAGCACCAAAGAATCAATGTTCCCGGAGCTCTCTCAGACGACCTGCAGGAGCTGGTGCGTACACTCCCACATTCTTCTCCCTTTGGCCTAATTCGGAAATGCACATTTTACAAGATTAACTCCTGGTACCCCCACTGCTAACTGACTCGATAAAATGTTTTATTTACTCTCTTCTCTTCCCTGTCCCCCTTCTCCACATCCTCACCAGCATTTTCTGGGATCTCCACTCAGGTGAAATGCATGCTCTCTGATCCCTGTCTCAGAGTCCATTTCAGAGGAAACCTAAAATAAGGCAGAAACAATAAGGCCGGGTAAATTTGAGGTCAGTGTAAGATCAGAACAACCCAAAGCCATACTTGTCTGCAGCCCCTGTGCTGAAAGGGAGGTGTGTACAGAAAAAACACAGAGCAGAAGGTGCAGTAGGAGAGTCCAGGGGTCAGAAGGAACTGGTGCAGGAGGTGAGAAAATTCAGCTGTGATTGGGCAAAAGGAAAAGGTGTCTATAAACTGGGAAAATAATAGTGGAGAGAAAGGCTAAGATTGCCTTGAAAAGAGGCACTAATTAGTATTCTCCGAGCCTAAAGGGAAGCTGGTTTAAAAAGCAAGCGAAAACCCTCATGTGGCGCAGAGTTCGATGCTGGCATCTTCTAACCTGCAGGGGCCTGCAAGGTTCTCAGCATCGTGTTTTTTATTGTTGTTTTTTGTTTGTTTTTTGAACAGGTGCTGACGTTCTCAGCCTAAGGGGAGAGGACATTAGGAAAATGGAGTGGCTGGGAGAGAAATGTGAGACATTGATCACCGAGTGGGGTTGGAGCAATTCTCAGTCCTCGGTGCACGGTACCCATCACGGAGTTTCAGAAATGCTTGTGAAGAAATGATCGAACCCTCGATATTCCAGCTTTTGTCAAGGTCAGCTATAGGGGGAGAATTATGGGCAAATTTATCTCTACCAGGGGATTCCCCTGAGGCTAAACACTACTTGAATGAAATAAGAAAAAATTGAATAATATCTGGGGAAAAGGAAATGAAAAAGGACCAGAATGAGAGAACAGCAGAGGAAACTGAAAGATCCTTCTCGCTAGACCTTTCAGCTGCATAGGAACAAGTTTCCCTCCTGTTTAGCTCTTTTCCTTGTGTGTTTGTCTGCCTCATTCTTTCCCCAATCACCCCGTCTTATTGGAATTTAAAATTTTTTGGCAACTTGTTCAATGACAAAGTTTTCTATTTTTTTCCTTTGTAATACACAAATAGGTTAACAAATTCTTCAAAGGGGGTGAAATTACAGGGGTTTTGGTAAATAGCCTTATTGGTCTGTTACCAGAGAAGGGTAGAAGTAACCAGGGCTGCTTTTGGTATCTGATGTCAGTCAACCCCTGCCACAGCCAACCTCACAGAACTGTAAGGACACAAGAGGAAACTATAACAATACTTGACTTTTTTAACTTTTCATTTTGAAATGAGCATATAGTGACAGGGAGTTGCCAAGAAATGTACTGGGCAGCTCTGTGCACCCTCCACCAAGCCTCCCCCAGTGTTAACATCTTGCACACCTGTAGCTTAAGATCAAATCCAGGAAACCGACTTAGGCACAGACCAGAGAGCTTTTTTTGGATTTCACGTTATGCAGGCACTCACTTGTGTGTGTGTGTCTTCCTAGTGAGTTTGACCACATGTGTAACTTCTGTAGCCACCACCACAATCAGGGCATGGGCTGTAGAATCAACACAAAACCCTTTATAGCCACATACCCTGATTCTGAATGCTGGTCTGGTCTCCATTTGTAGAATTTCATTATTTCTCGAATAATAGATAAATGGAACGGTACCGCTTGCACCCTTTTGCGGTTGGCTTTTTTTCACTGATTATAATTCCCTGGAGGTTCACCCACGTTGCTGCTTGTACCAGTAGGCTGTTCTTTTTCTTGCTGAATGGTATCCTGAGGTATGAAGGCAGCACCATTTGTTTACCATTGACCTACTGAAGAATATCTGGGTCGTTTCCAATTTGGGGCTATGATGAAAACAGATGCTATGAACTTTTAAATACAAGTTTCTGTGTGAACAGAATTTTTCATTTCTCTGAGATAAATACCGAAAAATGCAGTTGCTGGGCCATATGCTAAGACCACTTTTAGGTTTTTTGCCATTTTATATTTCTACCAGCCATGTATTCTCTGCCTTTTGTGTTTTCACTGTTGTTACTTCTTAAATTTTAGTGATTCTGATAGATGTGTAGTGATATCTCATTAGGATTTTGATCTGAATTTCCCTAATGGCTAATGATGCTAAATACCTTTTCATGTGCAGATTTGCCATTTGGATACCCTCTTCCATAAAATGTCTGTTCAGGTCTTTGGTACATTTTTCTAATTGGATTGTTTGTTGTTTAATAACATAATTTTAAAAAGGTCTTTTACAATATCACCATTCTTTATGCCCATTATTCCTTGTTCTTTTCTAAGTCCAGCCTCTCTGTGAAGTGAACAAGTACTTCTCTCCCCATTTTACAGATAAACTTTCAGGTATTGAGCTCCAATAAGCTTTCCCTGGGTATCTAAAATCATGATGTAATAGGGGCTTACCAGGGGGCTGTGCTTGTCTACCAGCTTCAGCCCAATCCTAGTATTTTACTAGGCGGAAATGTCTACAATTAACTGGAAGTACCAGAGAGAAAAGTAACTAGGAATAACAGCCAAGTTGATGAAAACCATCGATACCTTGTAATCTCTTGCAAAAAGCATATAGATATACATCTAACAATAGATTCTGATATTTTTGCCATTTAACAAGGATGTATAACCTATTTTAATTTCTAGTGATTGCTAATATATTTGGGCTTACTTCTACAAACCTATTTTAGTTTTTTTCTTTATGTTAAAGATTCTTTGATTTTCTTTGATTTCTGTCAGGATAAATGAGTTTACTTTATTTTCAGCTTATTTTTTTCATTTTGTGGTTATTACTCTTATATTTTAAATATACTTTATTTATGTGACAAAATCTAGATTTGACCAATATCATAGGCCTCCTCCAAAACAATACAAATCTGATCAATTCACTTGCATCTTCCAGACTTTAGTTTTTTAGTTTTTCATGTTGCTTTTAAGCTCACCTAAATTAGTAAATATAAAATTTTTGTTGCATGTGATGCTGTATGTTTATTAATTTGTGTATTATATCCTACTCCTTTTTTTCTGAATTCATTTTCTTCAGATAATTTTTTTACTGACAGCCTGTGAGTAGCAAGCTCTCCTAATCTAGGTCTGAAAATATCTTTATTATACCCTTATTCTTGGATTATACGTTAGCTGGGTACATATTCTAGGTTGCCAGTGATTTTGCCATGGCATTTTGAAAACGTTATATATTACATTGCTTCTTTTTTTTTTTTTTTGCTGCCAGGTTTTGCTTACTTATAAGTAAGGGGACTATATATATATATTTTTTTTTTTTTTTCTTGAGATTTGTTTTCTCTCTCTCTCCCTTTCTCTCTCATTCTTTCTCTCTCTCTTCTCTTCAGCCTCCTTAAACTGTCTCTAATTTGATTGGTTTAAATTTATTGCTCCTGGGATTCAGTGTGAATCTCCATGTCAGTGATGCATGTCTTTCTTCATCTACATTTGTGGAGCAGTCCAACAGGGCTCAGTGGCCTTGTATAGGTTTAAGTGACTAAAATCTTTTTCAAGAGGTCTCAAGAGAAGAGGGCACTTTGGTTTAAATATTCAAACATTTTTGGGTGTGCTTGTTATATTATCAGTGACTTAAAGCTTTCTGTTTCTACTAAATGTGTCTAAATAATCATAAACACCAAAGTTGTAACATTCCATTCTTAACTGCAATTTTTCAAACAAAAACAAAAGCCATAAACTGAATTGCTTCAAAGCTATAGTTTGTGAAATGCATATTGTTTTTTGTAAAAAGAAATATAATCTGAAAAGACAGCAGATTATAAAAAGGTGATTTTATGAAATTTTATGATTTGCAAAGAAAGTTGTTAATTCTTACCATGCTGTGGCACTCACTAAAATGTACATAGTTTT
Source organism: Tolypeutes matacus (assembly GCA_026826555.1). Taxonomy (NCBI): domain Eukaryota; kingdom Metazoa; phylum Chordata; class Mammalia; order Cingulata; family Chlamyphoridae; genus Tolypeutes; species Tolypeutes matacus. The sequence continues at coordinate 545,072 of JAKSZT010054183.1, forward strand.
AAGAAACCACTCTTGGGTCCATCAGTGTGTGAATAAAGTGTGCATGAAATCCATGTAGCTTAAATCAACTGAAGCTTAAACTGACAATCCTTAGCACACTTGATCGCTAAAGCCATAGGCACTCTTTTCAAATGAAATACAACTAATCCTAAACAGAGATGCTTACAAGTTATGGTTCAACTCTTACAAATTAAACGTCTGTTTGGGGAATTTCTAACTACAAGGATTTAAAACAATGTGCAATGTAAAAATGTAAATTAATGCACTCTTAATAGAAATGTACAGTCTCCTCACAAGTGAACTAGTAGCTGTTTTAAACATCTTTTTTTTCCTATATTAAATATATTTCTCATTTACTTAATGGGGCCACAGCAAAATATTACTGTGGTTTCAAAAGACTGCCTATAAATTAATACATCTTATAATGTAAAAAAATATTGCAGAGGTCAGTACTCCAAGAGTAAGCTCTAAGCCTCTGAAGTACATTCTCTGAAGTAGAATGGTCAAACTCTTGGCAGGAAACACAACATTACAGCAGCTAGATGCTTAAAGGATGGCGATTTTTGATGGCTGTATTCTGGGAATACTAGTCACTAGATTTCTTACTACCTTAGTTAAGTTGAAGAATACCTGTCAAATGTCATTACAGTAAGCAAATAGAATGATGTCTATTGCCACATATCTAAAGCATGGAGACAAAAAGCCACAGATGATCAAATACAAAAGAAATTCTGCTTCTAAGCAGTGGTGTAGATGTTTACGAGACACAGTAGTCACTCCTCAGAAGAATTAATTAAAAAAAAAATCATGTTTTGAAAAGCTTCAAATATATAGTTTCACCAGTATGTATGCAACTTTAAAAACCAAGAGAAATCCCAAAAATACTCTAGATAATAGATAGTTCCTGAATTTCTAATATGAAATTCTAATATGGTTTGCCACACTTTTGATTCAAGATGAATTCCATCATTATTTACAATATGTGTGTTAACATGCATCAAGGAAACCCTGAAAACTCAGCTTGGCCTTAAGTTTTAGGCTTTAAAATACTACTCTGAGGTCTTCATGAGCCATTCAGTGCACACACAGATCTGGAAACTTCATCGCATTGAGTGGGACAGACTGGCTTTGGGCATGCCCAGAAGTAATGGACTTGGAGGAAGGCGTATGGGGAGTTCCAATATCTGAGCAAGTCTATCAAGAGACACATTTGCTTTACATTCATGCTGTGTTGCTATTTCTTCAAAAGGTGTTTTCTTGAATTTCTCTCTTTTTCCTGTTCTTCCATTCCATTGGTATTGATTGTTTTCTTCAGTTCTTCAAAGATAATTTCTTCAGTGTTACCACATCATCAGAAGGAATGTTGCTGGGTAAAACATTCACCTTGATGGATGCAGTGCTACAGTACTTTCTCTTCTAGAAGGTCGATCTTCATCTGTTACTTGTGGCATATATGGTACTGGCAGTCCTTCCATCTGAATACTCTGCAATATTGTTGGCCAGAAAGTACAAACTTTTTCATGTTTCTCTAAAGATTTTGGAAACATTCACTTATCTCTGAAAAATATGCTTTGGTAGAAAATCAGGGGCTTCCATATCTTGACATCCAATAACCATGCTAACATAATGACACAATGCAGGGACAGCTGTCATCTGATTATAAAGTTGAGGCATGCTCGACCTGCACCGTGATTCATGGGGCTGGAATATTGGCAAATGATCCTCTTTAATACGTGTGCTATCCTGTCATGCAATGGTGGCCCGAATGAGATCAATAACCACTTTTTCATTGGCCATAAATAGTTAAAGAGCAAGAGAAGTATAAATTAGCTCATGGTCCTTCTAAACACTATATTGCTCTTTACAGTGCCATTATATGTGCCGGGATCATTGTTGCCCATTCTTTTCACGAAACTTGTGTCTTGCTTACAATTTTTTCTCTTTTAGTATTTAGGCCAGCTGCATCTGCCATTGTTCTGATCCCTCAAAGCTTTGCCCTTACACTTCACTTCCTACAGCATGGGTCTCAGTCAGTCTTCCATGAGAGAGGGTGATAACAAAGGAGCCAGGAAACAAACACCTTTGTTTTGTATCCAGAGGTTACCCTAAGTGAAGATCTCAGCAGCATTATCTGCATTTGCCCTGCTCCCAAATCCCCTAGTTGACCGATACCTGAACTGTGACTGGTTGTTCCAAAACCTCTGATAATCTGGTAGGGCACTTCCCCAAATCCTATTGCTTGGATGATAGCGTTCTGCAGCTTCTTGGCATTGTCTTTGGAACTTGTATTTAAGTGGGCACTGTCCACATTGCCTCCCTGTAAACCATTCGCTTCAAATCCAACACTTTGAGACACGTGTGCTTCAATGGAGTGTTAAAGACGTCCAGTCCTGGGGGCAGGTGGAACCCTTAGCAGCAATGGTGGCAGCCTCCAACCCAACCTGGATAATACCCGCTTGATACCTGCATCGAGGGTCCTAGAACCTTCTGGATGACATGGTGAGCCTGAATGGAATACGACAATTTTAAAGTGGTGAACTGCAAACAATTGGGATCCTATAGTTTATGATGATCTAAAATGCACAAAACTGGTCTAACAGCCTTATTCATATTCCCAAAGTCGCTTGACCCAGCAGTTCTCTGAAACAATTTCCAGCCAGCACAACAGGATTCTCTTCCTTGCCACCTGTGGCAGGAAAAGAAGGAGGGCTTCTTCAGCTGTGGACCTCCTGTCTTGTGCGTATTAAATAGCACAGCTGAAAGAACCTTAACCTCTTGCTGGAATTCCCACACGGTAGCCCAAAGTTTGTCACAGACTGTTTTGCCAACATGCCTTCAATACCCCGAGTCCAGCAATTCAGATTTTTTTTCATATTTTTGGATCCTTATGACGGGAGTGAATTGAGGTACCAAGAAAGCATAACATCAATGATAGGATGGTGTCCTCTTCAATAATTGCTAATTTGACAAAATAATGCACTGAGCATCCCCTTCCCTGTCAGCTCTTTACCATTTTAAATTCACTTATTGTATAGAGTTTTATATCGCTTTATAGTCTCTCATTCTTAGGGTGCTGTTACTTCTCTTGTTTCTTCCTCATAAGGGTTAATTTTCACTTGTGATTTGTAATTTTTAATGAACTCAAGTTTGATAAGACCGTGGGTTGTGGATGCGTCCCTACTTCGGCTAGGACCCCTTCAATTTCATGGCTTTGAATTCCCTAGATTGGGATTCTCTCAATTTGCCTGGGACATAATTTAAATCTCACACTTGCACATGATCTGAACTTGTGGTTTCAGTAGTACTTGCGGCTTAACTTCTGTCAAGAGCACAAGACAGACCAAAAACTTTATTACCACTTTCCTAGGCCAGTGGACTAGTCTTTCTTTGAAAAGGTGATTAATAAATGTCATGTATCATGGTATGCTTGAGAAGGGAGATATGGAAATAACTGATCGACCATTTGATTAATGACTTGTATTTATATAATATGCAGTTAGTAGAATGTAAACACCTCAAGATCAAAGAACAAAATCTTATTTTCTTTGCATAGAAATAATCATCAATTGAGCACTTAACTATGGTTCAGATATTTATTCTGGGCATATTAAATATGTTGTTTCTCATTTTTATGCCATATACCCAAGGCAGCTATTATTCTCCCCCATTTGATAGGAAAAAATTTAAGGTATGTTCACATAGTTAGCTCACTTCTCACAGAAAGGTAACCGAGCAAATGAATTAATGGAAACAACAAATTCTAGCTTTTTAAAACAGTTTGTCACACATGATCTTACTTTGGTGTTATAACTGCATTTCTATAGAATAGAAATTCTGTAATATACTCTAACAAAAAATGATTCTTTGTTTTAAAAAAAAAATGTGTGGGAAAGGCTATAACCCCTATTATTTGTTTCAGCCTCCCAGTTCTGATCCTTCCCTTGCAGCTTTCCAATCCATTCCAGAGCATGAACTGCAACAAGCCAGAATTTACTTTTTTTTTTTTTTTTTTTAAAGTAACACCTATATCACCCCTTTGATGGAGCACTCTGAAGAATTCACTTTTGGAAACACTATCTTTTCCCATTCTTTCCATTCGCAAAACTGTCCCATGACATAGGAGAGGCAGGCTGAAATTCAGTAGAGGAATTGTGCAAACGAGGCTGAGCGAGGCCACATTAGGCAGTGATAGGCATTGGTGAAAACCCAGCTCTCCAGTGCTACTTCTACCAACTAAGACTTCTCAACAAATATTCATTAAGCATACGATATAAAAATGTCAGCTTTTTAAGACATGTTCAACTGTGTTTTCATTACATATTGTTTGGATTTAGGGTAGTCATGGGGACTTTAAAAATTAAAGTTGGAAGGGTTTGTGGCCAGTTGTATTTTCCAAACACGGCCACCACAGCATCTCCCACTCCATGTGCTATTCTTACAATGTGACTTTGACACTCTTCTTGTCAAACAGTGTTGTCTCTGGTCCCTCTATGGCAGAAGTGGTGAGGCCATAAAAGGTGAAACTGCGTTCTCTTGGTTCTGTTGGGTTCTTGCTCCAGGATCCCAGCTGAGGTTCCATGAGGAAGCCGAAGCCACAGGGAGAGGCCACGTGCCGCTTTCTACCTGACAGCTCCGGCTGAGTTCCCAGCTGACAGCCAGTGTTGACTGCAAGGCATGTGAGTGAGGGATCCTTTGAGTGGCCCCAGTCCCAGCCACCACCTGCCTGCAGCTGCCTGAGAGACCCTAAGCCCGTCATCCCCCCAGAACTGCAAGAGAATACTAGGATGATTGTTACTCCCTTCTGCTGCTAAGTTTGAGATAGTTTGTTACACAGCAGTAGGTAACTGATATAGAGGTCAAAATTTTCAATACACCATGTTGCCTAGATCAATGGAGAAGCTACTCTAAGTAAGACCCTCATAGCATTTAGGACCTTGAGAAATAGGTAGTAGATAGATAGATAATGGAATGAAATAAGAGGTTTTCTGGAATTTTCCCCTTAATTATAAAAATGATACATGTTCAGCATAGAAGACACTGAAAATTTAGGAATGCATACAAAGAATTTTTATCTAAATTTGAATAATGCTATAAATATCGGTTTGTAATGTGAGTTTTTTCACTTATCATCTCCGTGGGTTTTCAATGATCTTTTACAATATGTTTAATGGCATTTTTGTTTACATAGGTCACGTAATGGCAATATTGTATTTAATAGCTTATTTTGTAGAGTTATTCTTTCAAAAAACTTTTTCCGAGTTCTTTCTATGGTTGTAGGACAGCCACTGGGTGCTTAGTAGTTGGATATGGTCTTGGCGCATGGAGATTTTAGCTCTTACAAGGAATTAGACAATAAACATTCAAACAAAACCACAAATAGGTCATTGCAATGTGCACAAATATGGTGAAGAGAGTGCACTGCAAGCTGGGTTGAATAATAAAGGGGAAGGCCTAAGGTGGTATAAAGTTGAGACTCCAAGGAGGAGAAGGAATAGCTAGTTATATGAAGTAATAGGGAGTGCAGTCAAAGAAGAGGCAACTGGAATTGCAAAGGCTCTAAAAGAAGCTGGTAAAGTGGATAGAAGATAGTGTGCAAAGAGCAGGTAGGCTGAAGGGGGAGTGATCTGCAGGGGGTTAGATCATAATAAGTTTTAAAAATCCCCTTTAGTTGGACATTAAGGTTGTATTTAATGTCTATTAGAAATAATGCTGCAGGGAACATTTTTATAAGTATATTATACGTCTGTTTTCTGCATATCTCTTCTTATTTTCATTGAATACATTTCTGGAAATGAAAATGATGAGCCAGAGTTTTCACTTTTTAAGGTTTGATAAACAAGATTCTCCAGAACTTTTATTCAAATTTAACATCCCTTTAGCCTCCTTCCCTCTTTCCCTCCCTCCTCTTCCTTCTTTCTTTCCTTCCTACTTCTCTCTCTTTCTTCCTCTTCCTCCTCCTCCTCTTCCTCTTTGTCTTCTTCATTAGAAGAAATTTTAATATGTGTATTAAATTTAATGATAAATTCAATAGCTACATTTAAAAGGAAATATAGGAAGAAATGAACTTTAGTTTCCCAACATGCCAATGTTGGCATCTCTTCATTTTCCTTCTTTAAAATACTAGTCCCATATTTAACATTTAGGAAACCTATCTATTGATGTCCTTGGCCCTTTTTCCCAGCTTTTCTTTGTCTCCATGTTGGTTTTTCGGGATTAACTCCCTGTTGAGGATGACGCGGCAGGCCAATGGCCAGGGACGGTGCTATACTGGGCAGTGCAGCTTCACCTGACCCCAGAGTTCCCTGGTCCTCTAGGCCATGCACACACTTTTGAGCATTACAGGACAATCATACCTACCCAATGGATATAGAAAAGCACCTTAGAGATCCTACAGGAATACTTGCTCAAACTCCAGACAGAAATGTTTCAACAAGATTGGAATCACATTAACTTGTGGGCATGATTGTGAGATTGCTTGCTATCTAGCTGAGCTTCCCCGCAAACAAATAACTGCTTCCCCACAATGAATGGGACAAATATTTTCACGTTGGAAATGTTTGCAAGTAAAACAAATGGTCCTGGAAAAGGAATAGACAAACCCAGGGCCTGTTTGCTAAAATGTTTGGGAAGCATTTGCTATTGTAGGCAAATCTGGTGTCTGGCGCATGGGGCTGATTCCTGTGAGCAAACAGGGAGGAGCAGAGGGTTTTACAAAAGTCAAAGAAACAAAAAGAGATATGGTGCCTGCTGAGCATTGCACACATGGAATAGGTCCCTTCAAAAGTCATGATTTAATTTCATTCTGGAGCGAGTTTTTGTTTTTAGATAAATGCAGGAGCTGTGCTTCAGTGTGAAAACTTGTGATGTTCCATAGAATGATAGACTGCTGTTTAGTGGTAGTGTTGCCCCTTTGACAAAAAAATAGGCTTAATTCTTAAGATAAATGTGGAAATTCTTAAAGTACCTGATGTTCTATTATTTGCTTAAAATTCAACCCAATGAGAAATCATAGAGGTCAGTACTGCCCCAGGCCGAATGCATGAATTAGAAATTGGGGGCCCTTTCCTCAAGACACTTTGCTGCCATCTGCCGGAAAATCATCATAGTAAAAATGCAAATCAGGGATGACTCTGTCCTGGACAGCGCCCTCTGTGGTTGTGCAAGAATAGCCTGTTTAACTGGCTCTCTAGGGGATATTGAAGATTGATGAACTCATCTGGTAGAGGCTGACATTTAAGAAATAGCCAGTGACCTTACGGCTGTCTTTTAACAGTATGAATATTAAAAGGAGAAGGTTGGCTTTCCCCATTGATCCAGGCTGTAGGCAACGTAATTCCATTTTGTGGGGTGCTAATGATTTGAGATGAATTGCTGACAATTTGGTCATAACCAAACATTGGCTTATATGAAAGGTACTGTGAGAAAGGAAAGGCTTATTGGGGGTCAGGGAGGGTAGACTTTATAACACACCTGCAGAAACCTGGGGTTGTGCTGGCGAGCATCTGCGCTAATAGTATATAAACTGGCAGCAGGATGGGAGTCTTCAGCAAGACGGGCTTTGCTAACCTATTTTTTTTCCTTTACTAAATGCTGGGCTATAGATAAATGCCTAGATCTGAAAATGGAGCCTGGTTTAATTAGGCAGAAATTCAGGAAGCCAAGTAACAAATGACAACTTAATTAAATATAATTAAAACATTTTAGATCTTCAAGTCCTCTTTCTACAGGGTGATGATTGCATTATCAGGGAAAGGACACAAGGAGAAGAGAGGCAAGATGCTTTCATCTTCCTTTTTCTGACTTTCTGGTCTCAGCTATTTTTCTTTTTCTTTTTCTCTTGACTATTAGAAATGCAGCTGGATCCTATTTATAATCCATTTTCACATTTGTTTGAATTAAAATCCCAGATTGGTGTGCTTTCAAGGTTGAATGTGCACGGCAGCCAACGTTTATCCAGCCATTTCAGAAGCCCTGGTAACTGGGCTCCAGGAAGGGACGCCACACATTTGAGCCACGGGGAGAAGAGAGAGAAAACAGACCCAAATCCACAGCCTCTGACATCACTGTTGTTTGGAGAGAGATTGTATTGCTCTGAACATGTGCTGCCTACTTAAGATTCTAATTATTCTAAATTACTTAAATTGGCTCTAATACCTATGTTTTACTATTCAATATTAAAAAACAAACCATTTAAAAAAGAAATTCATAATGCAATCAAAACATTGGCAGCAAATGCTCTCGTAGAGAGCTTGGGCTTGGAAATATCTATGCTTTCTAGGCCTCTACCTGCACTCTAATCTGAGAGCTGCCGTGTGCTCTCCTGCAGGCTTTTCCAGCACCTGTTTATGTCTAAATCCAATAGGCCAGCCATGCCAGCTTGTTATTGAATGGAAAACTCATGAATCCCCATATTCTTTATGCTTTAAGATCCACTATGACATCTCAAAGTAATTGCTAAGTAAACCTACCAGTTGGTTTTTAGGAAAGAGGAATAAACTAATAATTTCCATTAGCAAAATATTGTTATTATAACGATATAACAACTTCGCTGATGTGGCATCCTGTCCTGGTGGAAAGTTTAAGAGGCAGAAATAAAATAATACTTATGGGTACCCATGAGGCCATTTGAGAGAAGTACTAGGAGGTTAATGAGATCTCAGGGCTCTTCCGCTCCTAACATAAGTGTTCTTATTTGAGCTGAGCCAATTGGTCTGGGAGTGACACGGTAGATACAAAACAGACTGAACAAGGGGTGTGGACAGCTCAATTCCAGTCCCTACTGCCACTCTTCATGTTAGAATTGGGGCTCTGATCTGGTTTCAGACTCGCTGGGTTCCAGTTCTGACTTCATTCTTTACTGGCTGGATGACTTTGACATGAAGTTCACATGCGAAATGGATAAAGTAAGAGTACGTACAAAAGGACGGAAGGTCTCTCTGCCCCACAGTAACCTGCTTGGCATGTTGGTCACTCTTCTTGGGATGGGAGGTAGTCATGGAAAGGAGAAGGGGTGGTAAGTTTTTATAGAGGCTTAAAAATGGACTCTCTGTGCTGGCCATCTTTAGTCATCAGGCGCAGGAATATAGTGATCTATTCTGACATGGAAGTAGCATTCTCCATTTTGCACTTTTGTCTACTGAAAAGGAAAAGACCCTTTGGAAATACAGAAAAATGAGTTAGGTGGTTGTTACACTTTGGCTGGACAACTTTGCCTTACAAGCACTGTCTGCTGCCTGTGTCTTGTAGTACAAGCCATTTATGCTCTTTGTTTTTACAAGGATTATTTTGGCTTCTGGTTGTCTGACCATAGTTAATCAACATAGTTGATTAGGCTCTAGGGATACAAATGAGTAATCGATTAGGCCATTGACTTCTCTGTCTTCTTTCCACAGAGCAATTGTTATTTCTCCACTAAGGAAGAAAAAGGGGCCTTGCCCCTTCCCATGTGGCCTTCTGTGCCATTAAATGTCATTCTCCTGGTGAAGAATACAAATGCCCTTGTTGTTTGCATTAGGGCAGCCACGCTGAGGAGAACTTTGACTTTCAAACCTCTACACTGTTGGTATGGATGGAGCTAAGCTCGTTTTGTAAACAGTCTCTAGTCTTGGACCCTTTCCTCTGCCCCAGCCCTCTTCTCTTGCCCTGTGGCCTGAGCCTGCAAAGATGCGAGTCCCCAGGTAGCACAGAGAGAATTTCTCTCCAAACCCAAATACCCAGGAAAGCAACATACTAATAAAGGCATTAAAGTTCCTTTTAAGCACATCTCTTGATTTCCTTAAGGAGCAATGTTGTTTTTTGTTTGTTTGTTTTTTCTTTATAAGCCATGTGTAATTCATGTAGATAACTTACATATCTTTAAACCAGATGACTTGGTATAAATAATATTTCTGTCTCTAGCTACAAGTTCAGGACTCAAGAATCCTCACTTTGAGCCATTACTGGCATTTCAGTATTAGCAGATGTCGTTCCATTCAGGTTAAACACTCAGCCCCAGGAAATCCAAGCAGTTCATTTCCTATTCAAACAAGCTAAATGCAAGAGACAAAATGAAGATAAATTCCTCAATGGGCCAAGATAAGCTGGTGGAGTCACGGGAAAGAGAATTAGTAAGTCTTAAGCCAGTTCTGAGTTTTCCAGGTTTTATCTTCGTAGCTTTCGGTGATGGACGCTCTCTTTTCTCTGAAGTTAAGTGATTTCTATCTGCTCTCACACTGGGGGCATTTCATTTGCAAGGTTGACCATAGCTGCAAATGCCGCCCAAGTTGTCCCTTCATTTTGTGCATGTCCTGCGTGTATTGGGGACCAGGGGAAGATGTGTAGTGGTGGTGGCCTTCTAGGGAAGTGGAACGGGGATTCTTTAGTGAGACAACACTAGCAATATGAAAGGCTCCTTCCTGAAATGCTTATTGGTGACCAGACTTCAGATGGATTCCCTGCAGCCTGTTTCATATGAGGCAGTAGGTAGGTAGGATTTGGAGGATGGTGAGGAATCAACTCTTCTTTTAAAAGTATAAATGTTCCTCTAGCTCTAAAACCAGTGTGAAGTTTTATGTTCACTTATGTTCTCCCTGGGTGCCATGGTCCATTTGTTTCCCAGGCATTTTATTCCATTCTTTCGTCCCTTCTAATAATAATGACCAGCAACACACAACTCTTTGGTCTATCGACATCCCTGAAAGGCCATGAGGCTCCTTGCTAAAAGAAAATGTGGTTTGTGAACCAACAGCATCTCTTTCCCCTCAAAGCTTATTAGAAATACAGACCCCTGGCCCCAACCAAGACCCCTGTATCAGAATCTGTATTTTAAAATCCTGATTGATCTTTAAGCATCTTAAAGTTTCATTCTCCTTGATTCATCATTCTAATGGTCTTAGTATTTGATGTTTGCTTGTCCTCAAACCCCTGGTGTCAAATTCTGGCATTTGAAGAAACAGAATACATTCAGCAGATGAATATAACAGAACTACTGGATACAGAATTGGGAAAGGTGGTTTTATTTTCTTGATCTGTCTCCCATCAGCTGGGTGGCCTTGGGGAAGACACTTCACCTCTCTAGTTCTCAAAGTGTTGGTCACGATGGCTTCTAATGGCTCTGACAATAACCTTTGATGGTTATGTGAATACAGGCCTCCGCATTTAAGAATTTGCTCTGTATCACACACTGAGACCAACTGTAAGCACATGGGTATGGACTCTTCCTACCAACAGATTTCAGTTTCTTGAATTCCTCCCCTTCTGTGATGCACAATCAAGCCTTCAGGTATAGAGAAGCCACCTGGTTGCTCTGCAAGGAAGTTCCAAATTTTGGAGAAAATAGAACCTACAAAAAGCATTTAGTCTCCCCTAAGAGAAACCCAAAACTAAGAGGATAAAAATATTTTTGTTTGTAAAAGTGTTGTTGAGATGTGCCGGCAGACATGATAAAAAACGTGGCTGAAACTTGAAATTCTTAGGGCTGGATTATCTAATGTTTCCCAGGACCTGAGGCTTCCAGTTGAATCTGACATATATTTTGTATAATGTAAATCATGATATGGCTAAAAGTTCCAAGTCTTTCAGATATGGAAAGGTAAGAAAGTTTTGTATATATATATATACATATATATATATATATATTATACATATATATGTATGTGTAAGTATATTACATTTTTGAAATTCCAAAACACTTTTAATTTTCCTCAAATGCTCCTCAAAATAATCCTTTTGTTGCTTGTTAAAATGCATACTATTTTACAACCCATTAAATGATATTTCATCCATAAAAATTTCCCCAAACTTATTAAGATGTGGTCTTTATTTTGCCTGTAGCAGAGCTTTCATCTTAGTTTGACTAGCATTATAATTAATCATTTCACAACTACCTTGCTCACCAGCTGTAAATTCTTCAAGTGCCAGGGAATGTTTAAAAATCTTAGCCTATCTAGTATCTGATATAGGGCCTGACAGATTGGGGATGTATAGTAAATATTTATTAAATTAAATGGGTCTAATATTATATAATCTCTGACTCTTTTTGTTTTTTTAACTATTTTTTTGAAATTCTCATATTTTTGTTGAGGATAAGAAGACAAGATTTTAGAATAACTGAAATGGAATAAAATCTAGAAGATCCAAGGTAGTATACAACTCTGTAAATGTCATACTGCAGGGGCAGAAGAAATCTTCAGGACATTTATACCCTTCGTAGGCTCTAGGAAGATGTGATCTCCACGATGCTGGTACATAGGCTGATAATGAAAAGGTAACTGCTGCAAGGAGTAGGAGGTGGGATAAGATAGGATTGCAAGTAAAAACACACAAGCAAAAATCTTTCAAAATCAGAAACAAATATTTACTTGTGCAAGACAAGGGTGCTAAGAAATATCTCTGAATGAGAGAACATATTTGAGAAACTCTCTTATATATAGAAGGTACACAAAATGAACATGATGAGAAAGTAGGTGATCAATTTGGAGAACAGTGAGTAGAAAGGTCAATTCCAGAACATCCGAGACATTGAAGGATCAGAAGCAACAATCAAAGAATATAAAAGATTTTCCTAAGCTGAGCATCAGGGTTTGCAGAACATCTCTGAGATGAATATATCTAATTTATGAAAAACTAATTTTTTCCACAATTTGGGCAAAATTAATCAGAGCCTAATTCTGTTTATGTCACTTTCCTCAGCAACTTCTTGTGCTTAGCACAGAATATATTTATACATGGCTCAACATTTTGGCTCAGCAAAGTACTTAAAATAAAGGTAAAAGAAAATTTAATTTATTGCCAATGTATTTTTTTAAAGAGTTAACATTTTAAAATTGGAAATTTCTTATAAAAATCTAGAGTTTTATCTGATCTAAAAATTACAAGCTCTTACAACACTGAACCTACATTCCCACTTGGAAATACTTGTCTGCAGCTGAAGTTTGTACATGTACAAAACTCTCCTAATTTCCATAAGTCTCCACCAGTCTCTATTACTCAACCTCTGTCTGTGATATTCATTTGGGTTGCCTCCTTGGGCCACTGTGAACCCCAACTTTGCAGCTTATGGAGTAAAAGGAAGATCGAAGCACAAAGGAGAACTAGTCTGACCAGATAATTAAAACATACTATAAAATTTATAACATGAAAGTAACATGGTACTGAAGCATGAATAGACAAATCAACCAGAAAAAAATAGAACAGTGGAATAGAATAGAAATCCCCAAACTCAATCCAAGTGGAAATTTAGTAGAGGATAAATATGGTATTTCAAACCACCTGGACAAAAATGAACTTTTTATATATAGTGCTAGGACAGCTGGTCAGCCATTCAAAAAAAAAAAGAAAAATTATATCTATACCTCACACCATAAACAAGAATACACTCCAAATGTGTTAGACACCTAAACATAAATCAATAAGACTACATAAGTACTAGAAGAAAACAGGGGCAGTTTTCTCCTTAACCCAAGTTTAGGGAGACTTTTTACCTATGATTCAAAACTTGGAGGTAATAAAAGATTGTTAAATTTGATTACATAAAAATGTTACGTAACAAAAACTCATAAACAAATCAAAGGACAAGTGAAACCTGGGAGCACTGGCAGCATTAGTCACAATAGTCAAAAGGTGCAAACAACTCAAGTGTCCATCAAAATGTGGTATGTACATACAACAGGATATTATTCACTCTTTAGAAGGAATGAGGGGAGCGGGTGGAGCTGAAGTGGTTGAGCACCCGCTTCCCATGTACAAGGTCCCAGGTTTGATCCTTGGTACCTCCTAAAAACAAAAACAAACAAACAAAAAATCCAACTCTCATTGGGGAGTGGATGTGGCTCGGTGGTTGAGCGCCTGTTTCCTATGTATGAGGTCCTGGGTTCAATCCCCAGTACCTCCTAAAAAAAAAAAAAAAGAAAGAAATGAAGTTCTGATATGCTTTGCAGAGCCTGTAAAGCGTTATTCTCAGTAAGATAAGCAAGACACAGGACAAATACTGCCTGATGCCTCTTAGAAGTCTAGAAACAGCAAATTTGCAGAGGCAGAAAGTAGAGCAGGAGTTACCAGGGGATGGGGGAGGAGAGAGTGTATGTCTGGTGAATACAGAAAGTTTGTAAATGAAGTTAATTTTAAAAAGTAATAATAGGATATTAGGGAAAAAACTATATATATAGATATACACATCTACTCATTTGTGCACACACACAAAAAAAGATCCAAGAAGGATAAACCAGAAAATAAAAGGTTTGGTTATCTATGGTGTGGGGGTGTGTATGTGTGTGAGTGAAAGATATTAAGAATATGGGGAAATAGGAATGGGATAGTGGGAATGTTGATTGATTACCTTCTCTGACTTTATCTCTCTGCATAGCTCTGACTCTGAATCATAAGGATGCTTACATGACAAAAAATGCATAATTAAATCACCAGATGTATGCAGGAGACTAGAATATGATCAACAACAAATGAACCTAATATATTACAAATGCATGACATAATCATGAAGAAGCAGGGGCGAAGGGAAAGAGAAAACTAACCCGTGTAACTTTAAAAAACAATATTTTGTCTGTAGCTAAAGATGAAAGAAAAAAAGAGCTCTATGTAACTGTCTGTTTCTGACACATGGTAGGGTTGTGACTCTAAAATTAGCTGACGTGTATATTAGGATTGAACAAATACGTAAATATATGTGGACAATAAGAGCCAGATTTCGCACTGTCAGAGAAAGAAGGTTCAAATAAGAAAAGGGAGAAGGCTGTGATGGTGGATTGAAATTGAGTTATTAGTATAAGTTTGTGGTTTTTAAATATAGGCACAGACGACTGGATCCTGAAATAAGTGCGTGTGTGTGTGCATGTGTGGTTAGTGTGCATCTGTGCTGTGTGCACAGCCATGCCTATGTCAGTATTTATAGCCATTAATTTCCTACCTTTGTCTGCTCAGAGAGCCTAGAAGCAGTGCAATGAGCTCATCTAACACCAATAAGAATAATCTAAATATTATTCTCCAATTAAAGGCACAAGGACTTCTTGGTGGACTCTAGGTCTGGGGTAGAGAAAATGCTAGGTGAACATCCAATCTCTTTTGGTGCCAGAAAGTCAGGATGTGCTGAAAACACGATGGCAGCAGGCCAGGAGGGCAGAGTCTACCTCGTCGGAGCTCTCGATGGCCAAAATTGGGACTAATTTGAACAAAACAAAAAGATGTTATTGAAGTATAACCCATAGAATAAAATAAATATCATGCACTTATGCTGATAGAAATAAACAATTAGATAAATAAGTAAAAGGGAGAGAAGGGGCGGCTCTTTCTTATTGTAAAATTCCAATCAACAAATGTTGAAGGGATAAGGGAAATGGAAAATCACCCTTAAGCAACCACAGAAATAAATATTGCAGGTAAGAACCATTGATGGATGCTAAAATTAGTGGACAAAAGCATGAGAAACAAGATATTTGCGTAGTCTCAAAGTATCTTCCCAGAAATAAAGAAGAGTGAAAATAGTAACTTGATAGCTGAGAAACCCAGAAGACACCTCATTGACCAAGTGATCAATGTTACCAACACCCGAGAAAGGCTCGCCACCACTTCTGGGGTATTCTGGTCCAAAATACATAACATCAACTTCATACTGAAGAGAAGGTCAGACAAACCCAGACTAAGCGACATTCTGTGTTGTAATTGACTGGTTCTCTTTTACGAAGTCAAAGTCATGACCCATAAGGAAAGATGGGGCTCTGACCAAGGGGATTTGGGATTCTGGGCCAGAGAGAGCTTTCCTGCTAAGATTGGTGACAGTTGAATAAGTTCTGTAGATGGGTTTGTAGTATTAACAACCTGACTTTCTCATTTTGATGATTATGTACAGTTGTGTAAGTTGATAAGATTTGGGTGGGCTGTGTGAAGAGTAAGGTGAGAACACTACTATTTTTGCAACCTTTTTAGAATCTACAATTTTTTCAAAATAGAAAGTTAAAAACACCCCTAAACTTATCAGCATCTTGGAGGCTTTGTAGAATAAGTATTAAAAATGCAGGAAAGGAATCATAGAAGGGAAATGATTATTCTATAAAGTCAGATAAAATGTATAGTCGGTATTTTTTAAAAATAGGTAAGTTGAAATTATCTGTCAAATGACAAGGGAAAATAATTGATATATTCAAATGGAAACAGGTGGAGGGAGGGAGAGAAAGAGAAAAGACTAGAACACAAAACCGTCAGATTGAAAGGGATAAAAAAATAAGTATAAGTTATGGCTGATATGAAGGATTTAATTAGAAAGCTCACGTTCAGGTGGGTTGAAGAAATCGGTTTCTATATTTTCCAAAATGCAGTCCTGTTGTCTCTTTGTATTGAAGTGGACATCAAGCTAAATAAAAATAAAGGCCAATGTTTGTTTGAAAAATTCCAAAACGGCTGCTGGAGCCCAGAGCCCACACGGTCATTTAAGGATGTCAGAGGTTGGCCTCAGGCTCGGCGAGTCGGCTGTGAATGCTCACCTTTAACTCAGGGGGTGTAATTAGATCACAAATTTGGTTTTTATTGTTCAGATTTTTTTTATTCCTCTGTTGCTGCCCAGTTGTGTGGGTTAGGCAGGTTTCATCACACTTTGCAAGTTCATCACATTTAATTCTCTTCCACGCTAGATTAAATTTAAGGGTCACTGAGGTCAGGAGCCACTGACCTTTGCCCTTTTAATGGGTCTCACCATTAATACTTGACCCTAAAGAGCTATGTATACAATAAACCATCTTTATAGGTGAAGAGGGAAAGGAAAAGCAGAAACAAAGTGGTCGAGCGATTATTTATTTTGCCATGCTGTTCAGAGAGTAGGAATGTTCACACAGCCTTCATTTTAGATGAACTTTTATGGGGTCTGAACAGAACAGTCAAACTTGAGGGTAACTCTTAAAATGACATCCTGCTCATCTCAAACATCTCAGGGAGTGAGGCTGCGTCCTCTCTTACGCTCTAACCCGAAATCTTTCTCTCTGGTTTTCTTTGCATGTGAAAGATGGGAAAGAAAGGAAATATATTACGTTTCAGACAAATATTCACAGAAGAATCAGCATAGCGGAATAAGTTTGTGAAAGGCCTGAGAAATTTATTTTGGAATTTCCTGAACCCACTTCCATTATTCCAGCCGACAGGAGAGAAATCACAAAGAAAAGTCCCTATGAATTGAAATCTCCAGCATTCTCGTCCCATAAACATTGGATTTGCCCCCCACTCAGTAGTTTCTGTAGTTGCTTTTCTCTTTCTTAAAATTCGGGCAACCGGAGTTATTTTGCTTGCTTCTTTTGTTTTCTTTCCTTTCCTTTCAATACTCCCAGCTTCCAGGGCATTCCATTATTCAAAAAGCTCATCCATGAGCATGGCATCCAGAATGGACAAAGGGCTTCGTGAACTGGGAATATAACTTCCAGGGCACAGAAGTTCCCCATCAGTACAAAGGTTTACAGAAAACTGTGTTTTGAATGGCCGAGCGTAGTGTCGGAGGCTGGCAGCATGGGTGTAAGTGTGTGTGTGCACGTGCATGTGTGAAGTAGTGCATTAAGGGGTTGCTTAAAAATACATGTGCAAATGTTGCACAAGAGGGCAAAGTTCATCATTAATTTACTCACAGGAACATTCTATTTCTCACCCGTGATAACTTTTGGGGGAGTGACTAGACAAATTTTTCATTGAGCCTGGGATAATTATGTTGGCGATATTCAAGCTATCTGAAAGGAATGCATGGTGATTAAGGCAAAGAATTTCTCTTGGTCACGGATTGACGGAGAGTCCTGGGCTTATAAAATACTCTATTTCCTCCATTAATTATGTCCATGTTGAGTTGTAACCAAGTAGCTGAAACAAATAAAACTTAATAATAATATTGTTTCCTTTAAAAATATTTCACTGAATTTGTGGAAGAGGTTGAACTCATTAAACATGCACAGTGCTCCCAAAAAAGTTCCTCTGCCTCCATCCCCAACGCCATGGAGGACGAAAGTATTCCAGCAATGCCCACAGGATCGCCATCTCTTCTTCCCTGGTGAGAGAGGCTGCTTAGCCTTCTTCTAATTTGGGAACATGGATGGAAAGGAAAACGGATGGATGCAAAGTTAGCCTGGTATCCTGCAGCTCCTTTCCTGTTTTACCTGGAACTGAAACTAAGAGTTGATGCTTTCTTACTATTTTCTCCACACTTACTCTCATTTTATTTGCCTCTGAAAGCTTTGGTGAGAATTTCTAGTGCTCTGAGAAGGCTTCTTCTTAAGACAGGATGAGGTGGTTTTATGAGGGAGGATATATTTTCCCTACACATGAGGCAGGCAGTCAGGGGAAAGCTATGCAGTCAGCAGAAAGAGAAGACTGGAGAGGAAGGATGAGGTCATGTGCCCTGTGAGTGGAGGTTTGGACACCCATCTCTGTCTGGTTTATCGCATCTGTCCGTTCCTTGGAGGGGAAAGCATGCCCGAGCTAACACAGAGAAGCCTTCTCGGAAGCAAATCCCCTCCCATCACATATATGGAGAGCAAAGCTTTCTCTCTACTTCTTCATCGTTCTTTCCTGGTTTGTGAGAGAAGCCACAGACAGGATGATCGCTCTTCCCCTTATTGTGAACACAAAGAGGTACTGGAAGCTGAAGAGTTACTTAGACCGTTTTTGGTAAACGATTTGGTACATCATTGGGTACGTTGTTGCAGCCAAACATGGTCCAAGAGACACAGCTATTCAGGGCCTTTGGTCGGTGTCGCCAAGATGCAGCAAGCAAAGAAGCCTACTTAGGAGTGGAATTGCCTTTGGATCTTATAAATTCTAGGTGATTATTTAAGGATATTTTTCTTAAGTTAGAATATGCAAATATTCAGCTCCTCAAGTATCACTTCAGTGATGGATTCTTTCGCCTTTTCCTCACTCGTTGTGAGGAATGTGTCAAGATCATTCCCCAGTGATTCTTCTTATAGGGAGCAAGCCAGCAAGGGTTTTCCCCAAACCCCTTTTGCACCGGGGTTGAAGGAGAGAACCAAGGGAAGTGATTGGCACAGCTCTGAGCCCTTGGGAAGAGCCCAGCTCACGTGGCTGGATGTTCTGATTAGCAGAGCATGGGCATAACCCTTAGGGATGAGGTCCTGGATTTGAAGATAGGAAGGCACAGTCTGGATTTCATCTGTGCATGGCTGGGTGATCCCTGGGACCCCTCAAAGTCAAGAAATGAACAAGCGATTTCTATACATTCCTGGTACATTTTTAAAATGAGGAAATGCCAGCTCAACCTCACAAAATCTATGGGATATTTTCAATGTTTGTGTTTAACACACATATAAATATGGACAAACACAAACACAATGGCTATATCCAGCTTCCCTGGGTGATAAGGTCCAACGTCTAAAGTCACAACATTAATGAACCGGAGGCCTAGCCCATTTGTGCCACCCACCGCCACCATCCCATGATGGGAGTTTAAGGCTCAAAGGAGGGCGGAGACTATTTAGCTCTGTGGATTTTACGCTGTGGTGTCCAGTTAGAAAACAGATGGAAGCATAGCCCACCACCCCATTTCTCGAGGAGACTCTGGAGACCATGGCTCCTCAGAACATTTGGAAACCATTGCCCTAGTCTGACCTTGTTCAGCAGATGTTCTCCTCCATCCCAGCTTCTTAATTTAAGAAATAGATATTGTGAAGGGGAGGTGCACAGAGGAGGGGGCATGAATTAATGAAAACATACAATATGTGGCCTGAGAGAATGCATTGAAATTCACATGAAAATCCTAAGCACAGAGAGTAGCCAGATCCATCACCTTATGGATGTTAACTGCAAGGCTTGTAAAAATTAATATTATCGCATAAACACAAATAGGTCTGTATTGCACACAGTTATTTTAAGTAGTTTTAAATTATTTGCTACTTTCCATTCTCTTCTCCCTCTTCTCCTCCTCCCCCTCTACCCCTCTTCTTCTTTGTTCACTTCCTCCTCCTTCTTTAAATATTCTTTTTATGAACTGTAAGGTCAGGTCAAATTTTATTGCTTTTAGTCAAAGGTGATTTTAAAACTGAGGAGCAAAGGGTGAGTACACAGAGTATGGGAATACGCAGCAAGTTTTGAGAATTTCTGTACCTGGAGTTATCACAGCAGTGAAAAATGGCACAGAGTATGCTCTCCTTTTGACATTTACTCATTTTTGTATGATGAATGGATGTGAGAAGTCATCATTAGCGAACATAATGGTCTCTGATGATGTATTTATGAAATGGAAGGATGCCGCGTGATGAAGTGTTTACAGCATGTAATGAGTTTATGTAACAATCTCTTAACAGCCCGCAATTACATTGACTAATTCCTTATAAAAATACTCAACAGTGTGCTCTCCCTGTGCACATGCTGGATGTCACAGCAGTTTAGTAATGACTCCTCCAAACTGCAGAATCGAGCAGCTTAGATGACTCAATGCTTTTCCTAGCCGGGGCTTAGAAACCATCCTGGTGTTTGGTTATGACACTCCAAGAATGGCCTCTTACTGGAGGTGGCCGGGATAGCTAATATGGCACACACGTGTCACAGCTTGGGAGGCAGCCTCAAACCTGAAGTGTCCATTCCTTACAGCCATTCCCTCCTGTTGCAGCAAGGGTAGAAGTATTCCTACCTGCCTTCTGACATCAGAGTGCTGTCTGTCCCAGGCCCTTTACTTCAGTCCTTCTCTACAATGTCTGTCTTATCTCACTCATTAGCAAAGAGCACAATTCAAATGAGGTCCCCAAAAGTTAAATATGGAACAGAAATCGTGTTCCATATCATTAACAGCTGGCGCTGTAAAGAAGCTAAGGGGTTGAGTCGCAGGGCTTGAAATAAGGCCCTGAATTTCTGTCTGCAAGAAGGTCAGCTTCAAGATGCAGGCAACAATCCGCTGAACCGATTCTGCAGAGGAGTGAACACATGAGGGAAATGAAGCAACTGTATGGTGAGTCTAGTCGAAAAAGAGGACCGTGTGGTAGGTCACCATCTCCTAAACGTTCATCAGATTATGAATGAGCACTTGAAAGAGATTTCAATCTGAGGGGAATAAATGGGTTCTTAGACTAATAGAAATAATGATTTTAAGTGCAATGAAGAGAAAGGAAAACAAAGGAGGATTGAAATCTCTAGTTTGCAAATGTTCAAAGAAGTAAGCTATAGAAACTATTTTGAGTGGATGTACTAAATATTATTTGTTGACATTTCATCAAGTCAAAAAGGGCTTGCGTCCTTCAAAAAGTGATAGATCACAGGATTCTAGCAGGATGTAAGAACATGGCTAATCTTTTGTAATAAGACTAAATAATATAACATTGATAGCATGTAAATATGACCAGGACAAAGAATCATAACTTGTATTTACATAATTTTTAAAATTTGCAAGACTCATTATATAATGACTCAAACTTCAGAACAGTCCGGAAAATGAGCTAGAGAAAATGTGTTTGTTTTTCATTTTCCAAGTATAGAAAGTAAGAACTTGAGAAGTTAAACAACTACCTCAATATCCTGTAATTATTGCAGATTCTATTTCCCCTTCCTGAGAAAATCACAATTCCCTCAGGCTTGGTGGAGGGATCAAAAGGCCTAGATGGACCCAATAATACCAGCTGGAGGCAGTAACTCGAAGGAGCTCCACACTCTGAGAAGCCACTCTGTGGAGTGCGATGGACTTTGGTCTTCTCAACCTGCTCTACAACGAAAACAATTCATGTGGAAGCAAAACAAGAGAACTGAGAGAGAAGACGTGCCATCAAAATGGCACTGGAAAAAAAAAAAGGGCATTGAAGCTGAGTGCCAAGGCCCGAGGCTGGCTAGCTATGCTCGTCCTTCAGTGTGGTTTCACAGAGCTGAAGTACCATATGAACACCATCACTTGACACATGGTTCTTAAGTCTTAGCCTCAAAAACTTCATTTTAACAATGTTATAGTCTTACTTGGTTATTTAGAGAGTGCATATCCTCCTTCATGTTGTCCTTATTTCCCAGACCTCCAAGGAACTTCAAAGAAGTCTGCATAAGATGGAACAATTGCATTTGGACCAATAAATCATATTTGAAGATTAGCAAGGTTCTGGGCAGAGATCCATGAGGGCAATTCAGTTGAAATCTTCTGGCTATAATTTCATCTGTCTCTGCCATGAAGGTTTTATTAAGTCATTTTTGTTTGGTTGGTTTCAAGCAATGAGCAACAGGATTCACGCAGAAGGCACTGGTGGGTCCTTATATACGTAGGTCATAAACTGGCCGCATCACCATGGTTTATTTTAATCTGGCTTGGGCTGCTACTCATATCTAGGTTATGAGATCCATGATAAAGAAGTGGGCTAGTGATGATGGCATCTTATAGGAAGGTGGGAAAATGCCATAGTTAGGAGAAGGAATGGGGTGCTGGCATTCCAGACTGAAATTTGTGCTCTTGTTCTTGTTCAGGGCACAAGAACGGGTACACTCCCTCATTTGCCAAGAATGCATAGAAATCTTTAATTCGTGTCTTTTCATCTATCAGCAATCAGTAAGGAGCAGTGGGGTTTGCTGCAGTGAGCTGTTATCCAAGCAGGAGAACCACTGTGGTGAGGGGCAATGTCATCAGGAGAGGAGAAACAAAATTCAAAGAACATTATCAATATCTGTGGTTAGCAAGGCAATTGAAGGAAAAGATAAACCAAGAGGTACATTGATGAAACTATGCTCTAGAAAACAACTGCATTCCAGCAAAGACTCAGGCAAGATCATCTTTATTTTAACTGTCATCTTAAATTTGTATTTTATTTTCCATTTGAATCTCAAAGGAAATGAATGAAACTTCTCTCTTTTTCATTTAAACTGGAGTAAAAGCAATTTTAAAAAAATTTTGACATTGACTTTTGACCATCCCTCTTGTTTTCTGCTTCAGAGAGACATATTCAATTTCCTCTTCAAAGCCAACATCCAATTCTGATAACTGCAGGATATACTTCACTGGCACTGCCCACATCCAGTGATCTTTCTGGAATTCTGAGTTATAAAGGCGGCAGTTTTTTTTATGGTTATGCTTGCAGTGCTCAGAAAAGGCGTAAGCAGAGTAAAACTTTAGAATACTGGGATTATGAGAGTTGCAAATATCAGTCTTCCTTAATATTGTCCAGATAGGAAGTGGAAGAGAAGTGGAAAAAAAGAAGAAGATTTGAATTAGTGGAAATTCTGTTAAAATACAGAATATTTAGGATTGGACTTTAAATGTGTTCAAAATATTTATTAAGAATCTTTCCATATCAGTGGAAACAAAGAAAACGGTGAAAACAAAGAAAATAGTCCTTGTTTAGAAGATAAACGAGAATTTGTACCTCGGAGTGGGTTCAACATTCAATGCTGGTGAAGGAAAGGGGTCTCCTTACCCCTGGTGGACATGGTTTGTCACCTTATTTCCCAACCTCGGGGCATAGCTTCTTGACGTGACCTGCCAGAGAGCGTGGGGGGTGAGAGAGCAGAGAAATCACATATCATCCAGGTTCCAGGACACGAAAACTTCAAAGTCCTAGGGTCTCTCTTTTTACAGGTCACTGGCCCAGGGCTACAAAAAAAATAATATCACAACTTAAATGTTCTTTATAATAGAAATAAAGAGCAAATGGAAAAAAAGGCCAGAAACCAGAGTTGTAAGTAGCTGCAAGTGTGTAACTTAATTTTTTGTTTAAAAAGTTCAAGCACTGCATTTTAATGTTAATGTTTATTAGAGTGGTGCTATCATATTTAGTGTTCATTAGTCAATGAAAATAGTTTAAAAGCCTTCATGATTTTTGTGAGACAATTGAGGCAAACTTAGTTTGGACTGGCTCCTTGATTTATATATTACTTTTGAGAAGGAAGATTCTAATGAGGCAGATATTACCCTAGTAGGAAGAAATATATAACCACTGGAGCTTGAAAGGGATAATTTCTTTTTGTTTTCCTAGGCTTTATTGCAATAATTAGATTTAACATAATCAATAAAATGTGTAAGCCAAGTTTATTGAGGTGTCAATTTCCCATTGCATAATTCCCCTCTGAGAACCTTAATTTTTAATTCAAAAAGAAAAGTGGAGGATTTCTCATACAGATGCCAATGAACGTGTGAGGTTAAGGAAAGCACATAACTGCTTACAGAACTCAAAGTGGGGCTTAGAGCAATTCTCTTACCACTCCTTCCTATATCCCTTGGCTCACATTTAATTTTTCCAGGGGAATGAGATCTGGAAATGGTCAAGACTTAGACCTCTTTGCCTGAGTTGCAGAAAGGTGTGCTGGACGGTAGGATTTGGAGACTTTTCCTCATCGTCTCCCGCCATCAAGAGCACTCAGGAGTGGTGGATGCTATGGTTGGCTCCCAAAGGCTGTTCCACAAAAGGAAGAGAGTCTATGATTTGGGCTATGGGCATAATTTACAACCGTACATAGACTAATATTTGGACTGGAGCATGAGACTTTATAGGCTTAAAAAAATGAGACTGGAAGCCCAATTAATGAAGATGAAGACATTTATTGGCAGCATGCAGATTTTTTTTTTTTTTTTTTTTTTTTGTAATGTTTATATGATGCATGTGTTAGATTGGTTTAAAAAACACTCCTGATCCTTTGTCCCTCTCTCTAGTCAAGCTCTTTGTAAAATGAGCTTGTAGCTCCACCTATCAAGAGAGGAGTCTGTTTCCTCATCCCTTGAGTTTGGGCTAGCCTTTTGACTTGTTTTAGCCAAAAGAATGCAGTGGAATTGATGGCATGCCCATCACAAGCCTGGGCCTCAAGGGCCCACATGCCAACCACCACGTAACAAGTCTAAGCCAGGCTGTTTGAAGATGAGAAACCACATTGAGCAGAGATGAGTTTTCGTTGCGGAGGCCATCCTAGAACAGCCAGCTCCCAGCCAACCAGGCATCTGATGTAGACAGTAAAAGAGTCAAGACAAGGGACTGATCAGCAGATGTGTAGACTTGTGAGCAATAATAAATCCTTATTGTTCTATGCCGCTGAGTCTGGGGATAGTTTTTGACCCAGAAATAACCAACTGATAACAATTATTCAGGAACTAAGAGCAGAGCCCATTTCTGGATTCTAGATACTAAACTTTATTAAACCATTCATTTATTGAGCACTAACAAGGTGGGAGGCAATGAGTAAAACCTGTTTCCTGCTCTGTGCTGAATGTCCCCCTTATATGAGCGTATTTGGTGGATTATAGGTGATGGGGGGACTAGCAGCTTGAATTTAAGTTATGAAACAATTACTAGTGTCCAGGGACTATGCAGTTACATTATTGAAACAATTGATCCCAATTTACGTGATAAATTAACTAACCATTTATCATTAAGCAGCTAATTTCTTATGCATGACACTATCAGGTCAATTAACATAGACCCACAGATCTGGTTTTATGCATGTCAGTATTTGTCTACAATGAATGTATTTTAAATCATCTGATTTCCTGTGAGCTACTATAGGGTTTTTGTTTGATTTTTTAATGAGACTTAAGATTCCCAAATAAAGAGCTGCTAGGCCAGGGACCATTTGGCAAAGCGTGACCATTATTGCTGAGGTAGAAACAGCGAAACAGGCCCTTGAAGTAGAAGTGATTCATATTTCAGAGTGAGGCAGAGTCAGTGTTTGTGGATATAAGGGATATAAATAAATGTGCTAGTAAAGCACAAAAAGGGTTTTTCTAAAGATTAGTAGTATTAGCTCAAAGAACAAAATTCCCTTTTAACTAAAAGAACATGCTGCTAGAACATTTGTTGTCCTGGAGCCAACATGTTGTTGATGTCAACACATATCCCACTCCATCCAGGCCAAGCAGTCCCACTGACCTCGGATATGCAAAGTGCGTTCTTACCTAAAGCCTTTGCAATCACTCTTCGCCCAGACTGGAATGTTCTCAAATATTGTACTGCTTGGATCTTTCATTGGAAGTCTGGCCTCTGCTCAAAGATCATCTTACCAGACAGAGCTTCCTTTCCCATCCCATCACTTTCTACACCTTCACCCTATATTTTACTCCTGCACTCACATATGCATGCCCAGAATGGGATGTGAGCTTCAGGACCAGGGATTTTGTTTTGTTCACTGCTCTATCTCTAATGCCTAAAACAATGCCAGCACTTATATACTAAGTAGACTCAGAATGGTGTGAATGTGTGTGTGTGTTCAGCAAGAATGGCATAAAATTCTGGCTAACTCTAAGTACATTCAGATGACTGTCTTATAATTACCATATATGCACTTCAATAGGCTGGCTAGTCCTTAATTTTATTTATTTATTTATCCCCACCCCGCCGCTTGTGCTCGCTGTCTGCTCTCTGTGTCCATTCACTGTGCGTTTCCTCTGTGTCTGCTTGTCTCCCTTTGTTGCGTGATCTTGCTGCGCCAGCTCTCTGCGGGCATGGGCCATCAGCTCTCCGTGGGCATGGGCCAGCTTGCTCTCACCAGGAGGCCCCAGGAACCGAACCCAGGGCGGCCTCCCATATGGTAGGCAGGAGCCCAACCACTTGAACCACAGCCGCTTCCTTATTCCTCACTTTTTAAAGAGCAGAGACATGGCTGATATACATTTCACTATAGAAACACTTTTTCATTTTGTACTTAAAAGGTAGCTCCATGAAGGTCCAGGATGATATAATTTAAGCCATCATTGAGTTCTGTGTCTAGAAGGAATTTCTTCCTCTGTTTTTTTCCAACGAGTTTTTAAAAATATATATACTGCACTCTACATCTTATTTATTGTTAAAATTACAATTCATGAGTTTTTGATCCCAATCATCAATTCTGACTCAATTTGAAAGACGTTTTTAAATTTCTGCAGATAATATTTTAACCACAGCAGAGATTTGTAAATAAAGCTATTGCCACTGTAACAAATCAATTGATTCCTTTGTTTTACGTCCTGGGCTAAAGGCATGTATAATTTTTCCTTAGCTGGAATTATTTGTGATTTCAAAACCTAACAGAAGGAGAGGTGCGTTCCCACTAGGGCAGCTGGGAAATGGGAATCTCAAGCTAGTTTCACTAAGCGCCCACTCTCCTCACATGAAGCAGACTGAAGTTTTTCCCTTCATTTCTGCCTCTCCTACTCTAGAGCTCACAGCTCTAACACTGGATAAGGCCTGAAGGGTGCTGGATGCTGTCAAAGGGAGTTTGTCACCTGACATCCGTGGCCAGCTCAGCAGGACTGCTGCTGGGGGCAGGTGGGAGGTGCTACTCTTAAAGTTCCTGGAGCACAGGCTATGGGTCTCTGGACACTGATTTAGCTTTCTAGTAGATCCTGGATTCTTGAGCAATGCTCTCTCATTGATGTCTTACTGAAAAATACATGAATCAGAATATAAATTAATAATAGTTGAGAAAGCAAGAAAGGGAAATTAGTGAAAAATCAATGGTATGTATATGGCATAGATCCAAGAATGAGTCTAATGAAATAAAATGAAACTATTTTTTTGCCCCCAAACCAATCGATTGACCAAGAAAAGAATAGTTCTTTCTGACAGATATCCAGGAAGAAATGACCCAAGAGGCCTCAAAAAATGAAAATGTCCAAATTAAGGAACATCATGTCCTATGGACCCTTGCTGCCTCACCTTGGAGCTTGTGAGAAATGCAGACTCCCAGGCACCACCCCAGCACTACTGAAGCAGAAGCAGCATGTAAAGAGGACTCAAGGGTAATACAGTGCGCCCGGCAGCGTGAGATCCCCGACCAGAGCACCCTTAGCTTAGACACCGTCTTGCACCGCCCTGATTCTCCCAGCCTCCCTCTGAGGGGTGCATGGGTGGCTTGTTGCCAAATGCCACTGTATGGATTTTGTTGCTGTGGTTTTTCCAGGAGATGGCAGAGATCCTCCATTTGTGTTTTCGGACGGCCCATTCTTCATGCAACCTCTACTACTACAGCTCCTCACAGACGAATTTTACATATTAACCAGCAATGATCTTCCCATTGTATTTCCTGTCAAGGGCCTGACACTTTGGGCGACCCAAACGTGCTGCGGAGCCTGACAGGACAGGAAAGCGCTCCAGATGCCTTCCAGCACAGAGGGAGACAGGCCCAGGTTAGAAAGGGATTTTTCAAGCTTTATGTGAGAAACCATGGATGGCTCAGGAAATTGATAGAGCGGATCATAAGTGGCATTGAAAAGTAAACTGAATTGCGTAGAACAGAGAGAAAATCCAAGATCAGCACTTGGAATTGGGAAATATTGTTTTGATAAAATTATGTTCCAATTGTACATATACATGTATATGTGTACGAGTCTCTGATTTAAATACAGGTTTTTTTGTTTTGTTTTGTTCGCATTGGTCATCAGATAAAACTTTGAAAGTCATTGCCTTAGAATATAACTTTGACTATACTCTAATATAGAGGAGGCTCACTCTGTGAAATGTCAAGGAAAGAACTACTGTAATTTCCAATTGTCATAGAGTGTATTTTATATTAAAAGTTTAAGATGAAAACCTGAAATATGTGTTATGATTTCTACACCAAAACCAATATTCAAAGCTTATAAAGTGATTGTAAATGGAAATCCATCATAAGGACAATGTTTCTTCAGGGACATGGGTGTCTGGTTTAATTTTTGGAATTATGAGGTTTTGAATAAGAAGTAGAATTTTGGACATGTTGGTGCTCATAACTCCTGAATTCCAGTAGCCTTCCACGATTTGGAGGTTCTCATGACAAAGTTGTCATGTCCGGTTTCTAAGTACACCCAATTTAAGGTTCTCCCCCAGAAAACTTCATGAACAGGAATTCTCTCCTACAAATCAACATTTATCAATTGAGTGTAAGATGTTTGGAAATATTTGATTTGCCATCAAATTCATATGGGATTGCCATGTTTAATCAGAAGAGGTATTTTGGATGTTTTTCAAACCCCAATTTGTAGAGAACTTGCTTCTAGTGCCAAAAATTGCCATCTATCCCAGTGAGGTTCTTCCTCATAAAAATAGGTTGGAATTACTTTTGTCTACAACTTTGAATTAATATACCAAAATATCTTGAGACATGGTATTCATTCAGATTTTCACTCCGTTCTCTTTAGGAGAACTATTTTACAGAAATATTTATTGGTTGAGAACAAATGTGGCATCGTGGGTTATAACTAGGAGCTTGTGCGTAAGAAGTTACTTTTAAAAATCAAGTAATGATACTGTATTAGAATCAGTATGAACTGAGATTCATTGGCTGCTCCATAAGCTCTAGTGTTTGGAATAGGCATTTTCTCTCCTTTTCTGAAGGTTTAGTGCTTTCTTTTTGTTTTAATGGGTGTCAAGGTGCTGGCAGAAAGATCTCTATGGAGGATGCACACAAACGACATTGAAGCTTTTTCATTCAGATCAGCTGGTTAAAAAATGCTCCCAGAAGGACTTTTACTTCATGGCTCAGGTGAGTGAATGCTTTGCCCAAACCATTAAAGAGGAGAAACACAACCAGTCGTAAAGAGAAACACAGAAACCTTCTGATTTGGGATTTATGTGGTAGAGAAATTCTAAGAAAGCAAAAGTGTAATCACAGACCCCAAAATAGAGATCTGTTAGATTATCTGGTCACTGTTTAAAATAATTGAAGCCACTCAGTAAAGCACATGATTCAGAACATTAGACTCTAGGCAAAGAACATATGGACACTCTGCTCCTTGGCAGGGCCAAAAAAGTCATGGTACTATGTCAAGTCAGAGGGCAAAAATAGCCAGCTGTAATCCTTTCAGGTTGATTTGCAAATAAATTATATTTACCATATTAGAAGAAAAATTGCCTTTCTGATTAGAAGTGAAGGGAGTGCTATGCAATAGTAGGAAGAGGTGACTCTTGATGACAAATGCCAGTGGTTTTTTAATGTGGAGTGTGTGTGTATTTTAAGGAAGCACATGATTTTCTGGGTTGTCCCTAAAGAGAAGCTTAATTTTCTTAAGCGTCTAAGTTAAACTGGGATGCCTGTACCGCATGGAGTTATGGAGACATAATTTGCCTGGGCCACGATGGATAATTTTCAGGTTTACTTCTCTTGAGTGCTTGGATGCATTGGTGATTATAATTGGTGCTCACAGCTGGAAGGTTGAAAAGTTCCAATGAACAATTCATTCATTGTCTCCTCCACATCTGGGTTAATGCTTCCTTCTTGGATCTCAGTACCACTCTGTTCTTTGCTTCTTGCCACAAGATAGCAATGCCAATTTCTCTGTTTACTTGGAAACTCTCAAGGCTGATATACAGGTACTAGCCACAAATTAATGGAATTCTTTCTAGCTGCAATCCCTTCAGAGAGTCAAACAAAAAGCCAAAAAACACTGAACTGCTTTGGCTGTTTTTCCCTTAACTATGTGCCATTCTTAGAGTTGATGTAAACACAATTACTGAGTGCAGTGACCATAAAAGTTAAGATATTTCAAAGAAATAAATGAAGCTGTTTTGGAAAGAAGTAGGTCAAAAAGATTCTTTGCAGTTTGAAGCCAGAGAGCATAGCATCTCAGAAGAAGGAGCATTACAAAAGGAAAGACACAAGTGTTTGCACAAAACAAATGCTACAGGAGTCATATCCGATTTCCCTCCTGGGTTCCTATCTGGGCTGTGTTCTTGGAGTCATCAGCATTGTTTCAGCTCTGGATGGGATTAACTGTGGTGGAAGAGATGCTGGGGAAAGCTGCAGGGTCCTCCTGGAAAAGTGTCTGATACCAGATCACCAGAGAATCTGAGAACAGAACACCTGGGGAATTCAGCCATTTTCTGAGTCTAGTATTAGGGCATCAGGTTAACAAAGCACGTGGTCCAGTATGGTTGAACTGGTAGATCATCTGGACGGATCGTTTTTGACTCTTGTATCTTAAAATCTCAGTGAGTCATCCTGTGTGTTGCACCAATTTGATGGCCTTGGCATATTTGTTGGATTGAGTTGATCCTAAAATTAATTTGATTTTTGGCTTTTTGAATTTTAATTAGTTCAGTTTCACTGAGTCCATCAAAACCTTTTCCAGTCTTGGAGAAGTCCTGTTTGGAGCTATGAATTCAATCCTAGAATAGTGGTTCTTAACTCTGCCTGCCCATCGAATTGCTTGAGGAAATGTTTAAAATATTCCCACTGGGGCCTCACTCCCATAGCTTCAGATTCAAGTGGTTAGGGGAGGGGCCAAAGAGTGGATATTTTTAAAGAGCTTCTCAGATGATTCTAATGTGCAGCAAAGATTAGAAACTCTGGTCCTAAAGGTAATCAGAAATAACTGGGATATAGATATAATGGAAAGGCCATTTAAAGAAAGAACTTTTACTTGGTGTGTATTTTATTTTACTTTTTCTTATTTTTGACACATTTTGCTTATTTCCCCTAAAGTGGGAAATAAGTACAGGAGAAAGCATTTTCTGGGCATAGATGCAAATGTACCCAGAAAATTATTTCTCCTGTAGGAATTTAAGTTGAAAACTATTAAAAGTTGGAAATGCAAGATATGTGCATATACATATTCTAGAACAGCAGGCAGAATAGAATGGCCTGTGAGTTTCCGTAAACTCACCAATCTCATCAATTCACATAGCTTAGTTCTATGTAAGCTTGTTTGTAAGGATAGGGAATGGGACAAAAATACAGAAGTATGAGCCCAGTTGTGGTCCTGAAGGAAATGATTACTCTTTTTTGCAAGGGGGAGATCAGATATATATACATCAAATAATTAGACAGAAATCAAATATAGTTTAGAATAGAAGTGAACTTGTGCCAAAATTTACAGCACAACTGAGCTCGTTTGCCCTTGAGCTCATATTTTTTCCATTAATATTATTGATTGAAGAAGGAAACAGAATATGCTTGACTCCTTGAAAAACTGGAAGTTAAAAAAGTTCAAGTTTATATATTAACTGCAGAAAATAATCACCATATAAAAGCTCTAGGGAAAGATAAAAAGCAAGTGGGCACATGCAAATTATGTATGGATAGGATGGTTGCTGGAAAGTGTAACAACTCTGAAATTTGATGACGTCGGGCACTCTGGCCCTGTCTAAAATATCTTCCTGGCAGGAATTCTCCTCTCGAGCTCAAATTTGATGAAATCCTATGGTTATAAATCAAGTCCCGAAATGGAAATCGGTAAATAGACCACATCCTTCCAGTGGTTTTGAAAAACCCTATCCTGCTTCTCCCAGGGAGAAATGTCTTGATTATGAGTGATTTGTCTTTTTTAACTCTAAAATGTTATTCAGGTCAGCAGTCTTTTCAATAGCTACCTAAGCTTTTAATGCGGTGTCAAAAATTTAATTCAGAATCATGAGAAAGTGGGCATTTAATTTACAAGCACATCCTCGTAGCATTAATCTAAGGAAGAGCTTCCACTTCCACTTAGCAAACTCTGCTATCTGTTCACTGGCAACTTCTCAATTAAGAAAATATATTAATGTAATGACTTGGGTAGTGAACATTTCGTAACTGCATTGAAGTCTTCCCTGGTAGCTCAATTCCACTAAAGGTTTTTGAATAATGATGGAAATGCTGGTGAAACTCTTTTCTGCAAAATGTCCTTAACTTTCACTATCTCTACAAAGCACTCCCTGTATTGGGAATACCCACCCATTCTCACTGCCTTTTCTCTTCCTGGCAAGCTCCCACACCTCCTTCAGGATTTAGGATTGGCTACAGTCTCTTCTGTAAAATCTCCCTTGGATCTTCCCCCACCTAGACAGAGTTGGATTTTTTTGCACTTGATATATAACAACTGTTATGAAGCAAGTTGCCCTATGTTTTAATTATTTGTTTATGCATCAGCTGGCCACTCTAATTGTCTATTGTAGTTTTAATCAAACAATATGATTTCAAGTCATATTAAGTTTGTCATATTTAATTTAATTTTTGGGTAAGTAGCCCATATTCACTATGGACAAAACTAAACAGAAACAAAAAGAAAAATATCACCTACAATCCCACCAGTTAAAGATAGCCTCTTGTAATATTTTTTGCATTTTCTTCCAGATATGAATCCGATGCTATTGAATTTAGGCTGTGTTCAGATATTCACTCATTTTGACAATACTTGATTGATATCCTTGTTTATATACCTAACATATTTATACAATCATTTTCTCAAGCTAAATGCTAAGATGAAAATTGTATCAACTGATATGCCCGTTTTTGTGTTTTAAGATTGATTTATAACTGATATCTGTAAACTTGTTGCAATATATTTTCCCATAATAATGTGAAAGTCCCATATGCTATGAAAATAGTGTTTATGTTTCTGACCTGCGGGGCAGAGAGAGGTTTTACTGAAGTTGCACTCAGTGCCTGTAGCACTGTCTGGCCTAGTGGGCGCTCATGTTGGAGAAAGGATGGCTGAATGGAAGGATGGATGGAAGGAAGAAAGGCGAATTTATGTTCACTGTCAAAGCAAGGGCCCTGACTTCAGCTTTTCAAATCAGAAGTTACTTAGAAAGCAGGTGGAACTTCTGGCCCCATTTCTTCCCAGGTTTCATCCTCATCCTGCGATAGCCTCATCCAAGGCCCAAGTACACTTCTCCTTCCTCTATTGGGGACCGCTGGCTTGGTCATGGAGGTGGAAGTGACATGAGGCCTCGTGGGCTTTTGCTGGCATTATGTCTGCATCCTCCAAGAAGCACACCCACCGTGTTGCAGCTGCTCCTTCAGATGAGCCACTGGGTGAAGCACAGGGAAAAGATCTGAACAGCCCTGACTTGGGCCCACACCTGAATCACTCCAGCCAACCCGCCCCATGAAGCAGCATCTCCCCAGCTCTCACAGGCTGCAAGCATTTCTGCCCCAGCCAAGCCCAGCCCAGATTAGCCAAGTCCCAGCTGACCTGCAGAGGTGTCAGCTGTAATAAATTACTGCTGCTTGAAGCCATGAGCTTTGGGGTGGTTTGTTACATAGTAATACTTTGGTTTTCTTGATGTAATGCTCCCCACGAGGCTATAGAATTCTGTTTTGCCATCCATTTGTGAAGGACACATGGACTGCACAGTGGAAAGATCAGTGAGCTTCTTGAAAGGTCCTGGTTCAAATATTGCCTCCACCCATTGTTCTGTGACATTTCACATTTCTTAATGTGTCTGAATTTCAGTTTCCTCTTCTCTAAAGTGATGATAATAGCAAAGATTTGTGTCATGGGACTCTATGAAAATCAAAATAAATGATACACAAATAATTGACCTTGAAAACTATTTATTCATTTATGTCTATATGCTTTCTTTGAAATTTATCATTTAGCAATGTGTACTTAAATTTATGCATTTGGATAATAGCTCAAGTTCCCCCTCTCTTGCATGCACTCTTTCTCATTCCCTCTCTCTTTCTCTAGGAGTGTTCCCATGACTCTTTTAGACCTAAAGGCCTTTCCTTGATTGCAGCCTGTAACATTCATCCAGTAAGTATTGGTAAAACATTATCGGCCATAGTTGATCTGACTTTGGTAACAGAGCCCACATAGTGTTAAAGACAATAATCTGTTATAAATTCTTGCCCTTTGCATGCTGAGAAGGGTGCATTGTTAGTTTAAAGAGCCTTTTGACTATTGAGTGTCCTTAAGGTGCTCAAAGGGAAATACAAAAACAACAAGAGACATCTTCCAAAAAATTAAAACAATCCCATCCTTCATAAAATGTTGTAATTAATGATGATTAGAAATGCAAAATTAATTCACAGGGTCCTAAGACCACATGGGGGAGAAAACCCTTAAAGTACCAAAAAGATAGCTAAAAATCAATAGGATGCAGAAAAAGAACTTTATTTATTTATTTATTTATTTATTTATTTATTTTTTATTGTGGGTAAAAATAAAAATTTTCACAATACATATCAATATTTGTAAAATGATATATAAATATATATGCATATATGTGCATTTGCTTACAAAAATTTTATTTATATATATATATAAATATATTTTAAGAGGTGCTTAGATTACCTAAAATATTACACAGAACCCACCAGGATTTCCATGTTGCCCACCTCCCACACCTCCCACCACATCCCACACAAACATCTCCCACAAGTGTGGCCCACCACCCTCAATGGACTTACATATTCTGGGGCCTTGCCACCAACCATAGAGCACAGTTCACATCGTAGACCACACTCTCTCCCACACAGTTCTGAATGGTGTGTGCTGATTAAAATGGCCTACATCCGTTGCCACAACGGCACTCAGGACAACGTCCAAATCCCGAAAAAGCCCCTGTATTTCAACTGCACATCCCCTTCCTGCCCCGAAAGTGTCCGGTGGCCACTGGCTCCACCTCACTGTTATAATTTCTTCCATTGCTAGAATCACCATATGTGTACAACAGAATACCATCAAGTCCACTCTAGTCCATAGTTCTTTCCCCAATCCTGAGGGGACTGGGATGGTGATGTCCACTCCACCTCCAAGTGAGAGAGGGCTTATATCCCATGGATATGGTGGGTGGGATGATCCTGCCTGCAGATGCAGGCCCTCTCCATTCCCTGGGATGGCCGTTGCCCATCACTGTCTCCTCGCCAGGTGACTTGAATGAGTCCATTGACCTGTAGGGTAGGAGTTGCAGCTCCACCAAGATTCCACCAGAAAAAATATTTTTAAATGTCTGAAAGTTGTTGACCTTTAGACAAATTGGCATTGGGAAATGTGGTTTTTAGAAAAACAACTAGGGCTGGGTGACCAGGAGTTGAGCAGCGAGTTTGGGTTGCACCAGGATAGGGGATGCAGTTGGAGAGGACTAGTTGAGGTGCTGGGATTTGTCCTGAGAACACCGGGGAACGTCTGGAGGAATTTTAGGCAATGACACGGCCAAGAGCATTCCCCACGGTATGGAGAATGGACTGAACAAACAAGTCCAAGATAAGAGCTGAGTGTGAGTTTTGTAATCAATCATGTGAGCCATGATGGAAGTGGTCCAATGGAATCCATTCAGGCTGAAACAGGACCTAGCCTAGTGCAGGGAGCAGGGTCCAACCCCAAAGAAATGGGACTGAAAGTAGCTGGAAGTGATAATCATTGGTGCTCTTAATAGGTTCAGAGGGAAACCCAGAATTGTGGCAGAAATCACAATGCTGTCAGCCCAGGGAAGAGGCTGCAATTGGGATGGGTTTCACCAGGTGCCCAAGTGCTCACCTCAGCTATAAGAGACAAATTCCAGGTTGTACCCACTGGTGCTATCAGGGCCATGAGTTCTCCTTTACTTGACACTAGAGCCAACCAGGTTGCATTCCACAAGGGTTTAGGCTGGGGCAGGTCAGCCTAAGAGCAATGTGATCTGCAGTTTCCCAACCCTCACCCAGGAGTCTTTCCATGAAGCTGATTGCTTCCTGCATTTGGCAGCTTGCTGGACCAAGTGTCATTGTGTGGCTATGACGTTTGGACAGGGTTGTTTTAGGCTGCAGTCAGGAGTTACCCACACTTAAAGAACAGTCATTCCCATTGTAACACACCCACTTTGCAACTTGAGAATATTGTTCTTCCTCTTTTCTTCACATTGAACTACTTCCTTTGTATTTCCTTCACTAAACTGCAAGTCAGAGCTTTAATAGTAGACCACATTTTTCTAAAAATCTGTTCCAAATTCTGACTTGTGCAGGCCATTGAATGATTTTGAGTAAAATTATTTTTATCCAACTATGAAGTTCATGGTATACCTTTACATTCAACAAATTAGTCTCTGGATTTGGATCAGAATTCTAAGTGTTCTTTAAAATAGGCACATATCTAAAGTAAAATACATGATTGTTCTCTATTTTAATATTTAACCAATCTAATTGCATTTGCCCGACAAATGTAATAATTTCAATGAGTTCCAGCACAAAAAAATAACAGACAACTTTACAATTAAAATAGCTTTAATTATAAAATATTTTATGTTATAGAAAGTGAGTTATAACTAGCAAGAAACTCAAACAATTGCTACACTTACATGTCTGGTTCAATGTTAAAAATATCTTGGAATTTTAAGCTCAACAATGTCATGAACAATATATTATATGGAAGATCATGTGGCTGATAAACAAGAGGTGAACCCAAGCCCTGATGATAGTCTTTTAATTCTTCCTGCAAACATGTTTTTTTAAAAATGTATTTACTTTATATTTTATGGCTTAGTTTGCCCATCTGAAAAAGCAAAATGAAGGAAGTGGCTATGGCTCAATCAGTAGGGCTCCCGTTTACCATATGGGAGGCCCCGGGTTCGGTTCCCAGGGCCTCCTGGTGAAGGCAAGCCCGCCCGCACGGCGTGGTTAGCTGACCCAGCGAGCACAAGCAGCAAGGGGGGGATAAATGAATAAATAAATAAAATCTTTAAAAAAAAAAAAAAAAAAAAAGCAAAATGACTTCCCAGTTGTATTTTCTGAGGGTGCATTATAAATTAACGAAGTAATGAAAGCAACTGTCAGAACTATTTTATAACATGGAATATATTTTTTAACAAATCAATTTTATTGGCACATATAAATAAAGCATAAATCCATCCGAAGTGTATAATCAATGGTATTCAGTGTAATCACATAGTTGTGCATTCATCACTTCAGTCATTCATAGAGCACTTTCATTATTCCAATAATAATAATAATAAACAAAAAACAAACAAACAAAACTTATCACCTCTCAATCTCTCTATGCTTCCCCCGCCATACATAGCTGCTATTCTTTTTCCTTCTCTCTAGTATATTTGTATTTATATTTTGTAAAAACAGTCTTATATATGCAATATCACCCATATTTGTGTTTTACATGAGGTCTTACTGTCACATAGAATACCATGTTACAGTTTTTAGCTTACTTTCTAGGAATCTACATGATCTTAGACTTTCCCTTTCCACCACAGTCATACTCATAGACTAGCACTGTTAATTACAAACACCATGATATGCTTTCACCATTTCTATTCATTGGAATATATTTTAATTGCTTTTATTTTATTTTATTTTATTTTATTACTGATCCTATGGAGCTTTTAATTTGTCTCTAAGATGTCCAAAACAGCAAATTAGAAGCATCACTGTGATTGATGGAAAGGAAGCTTGTTTTGTTGGTAAACTTATCCCAGAACCCTGTACTTTGGAAGACTGAGGGCTGCTTGATTTGCTAGCCCACTCTGACTGCCTGTACTGTGATTGTCCATGAGGCAGGGCTGGAATTTTAAAACACCAAGAAACCTTTGAGGAAATCAGTTTCCTGTTTAAACGAGTGGCTGATAGGCCTGATACCCCCTCCCTTGGAGGAATTTGTTATTAGTGATGATTTGTCAATCATCCTGTTTAGAATCCTAAATGGAAAGTTATTTGTCATCATTTTTTAAAAATGGGGAGTAGGGATAAGAAGACAATTTGGAGTGGATAGGGAAGCAACTCAATCCTCTGAGGAAATAAGGAACTGAATATTAATTCAATACAAAGGCTTTCACGTCAAGATGGGATGTTGAGTGAAAAAAACTGGCACTCTAAAACTTGTGGCTAGTGATGGGCAATTCCTATCTTTTGAGAAAAAAAGAAAATAAAGGGCACAGCTTGAAAAATCCAACATAAGGTCTTAATGAGGCCTTAATAAGAGATGAGATATTTTGTTTCCAAATAGTGGCATAAATAAAGCCTTTTCTGGCATCTTCTTATTTGATGTCCTTAAAAAGAAAAAAGAAAATAAACATAGAGAAGAAGACAGTCTGTCATTGAATAAACTAGGAGACTTCTGGACCTTAAAAATATAGTAGGCAGAGAAAATGGCAAATATTTGTATGTAGTAGTAGGTCTAGGAATTAGATGGAAATGATAAATGACTTAGAAAAGAACGTTAAACCAAAATGGCTTTACAGGCCAGAGTTGGGAGACAGTGGTACAGAAATTGATGTGACCCAACCCAATTTTCTTTGCAAATCAGAGAATGGCATAGGAATTGGCAGAAGGGAAGAGGGTGACGGTGGCTCGTGGAATTGGAAAGCATAATTTTGTTCAAAAGTCGGTTAAAGGAGAACTTGAACAACAAAAATATCAGAGATTAGGGATGACAAGCCCAGGGCAGGATGAGGTTGATTGGATCTGATTAAGGTGTTCTGATAATAGAGGATTAATAAACGTCTGCAAAACAGAGGGTGAGAAAAACCCTTCCTACTCCCAAGCCTTCCTTAGGCACACCCCTTCCTAGACAGAGTTCGGAGGTTCTTTCTGTGGAGAACTAGAATGTCAGCCCTGAAAGACCAACAGGTTCTAATATTTGGCATGTAAGGTGGTACAGCCAAATTGCCACCTGAGCACCCCAGAGTAATCCTCAGCATGGACAAACCCCACAGATACACAGAAAACTTGTATTCAATGAGAGAATTTTACAGTTAAGTGCAAATGGATAACAAAACAACATCTGCCATTTGAGGGAAAAGTTTTAGAGGAAAGGTAAAGACCCAAATACAAAAGAAAAAAGAAATCAGAGCACTGAGCAGCAATAGAGGGAGAAAAGAAAACTTTACAGAAAGTATTATTAATTATCTTTAAAAGATATATGGAGATATTATAAACATTACATGTTAAAATGTTGCTAAAATGGAACAATCAAAAAATGAGAAAGGGCTCTTGGAAATTAAAAATAGGATAATCTCAGAGACTTAAATTTTCAGTCTATTCATATGCCAGTTGAGCCCTGAATCTCATCAGAGTTGCAATACCTACTCTCCAGTTCATCAGGCTCTCCCAGGACAACTAACAAAAGGATGATGATGGTCAATGCCCAGCTCCAAAAAACAGAGTATCTACAACAGCAAGCAAGACAGTTCCATCCATCTGCCCCATGGAATCTAAGCCCTCTCTCAGTCAGAAACAGAGTGGGCATCACCATCCCCAAATCCTCAAGATTGAGGAATGAACAAATATAAGGGGGGAATGCAACTATGGACTAAAGTAGACTTATTATTATTCTATTATAGACATTATTCTAGCAATGGAAGAACTTGTAACATTGACACAAAGGCAGTGGCCACCAGAGGTTCTAAGGGGAGGGAGAGGGAAGAATAGGTAACATGGGGCATTTTGGGGACATTGGAATTGTTCTGAATGACATTGCCATGATGGATACAGGCCATTACACATTTTTATCAAAACCTATAAAAAATGTGCATTGCAAAGTGGAAACTTAAATGTAAATGGTTGATCATAGTTAGCAGCAATGCTTCAATATGTGTTCATCAATTGTAACAGATGTACCACACTAATGAAAAATGTTGTTGATGGGGAAAAGTGTGGAAGGGGGAGGAAGTGGGGTATATGGGAATCCCCCTATATTTTTGATGTAACATTCATGTAACCTAAAGCTTCTTTAAAAATTAAATTATTTTAAAAACACATATAGAAACAACAGAAGTGTTGAAGATAAATTTGAGGAAAATGCCAAGAATATAAAAATAAAAAGAAAAGGAAAGAAGTGATAGTACAGAAATTATAAGAATATTAGCAGATCATTCTGGGTCACATAATATACAATTAATACATGTTTGAGAAAATGAGATCAGAAAAAATAATGAGAAGGAAGTTATTAGTCAAATAAGAAATAAGGACAGTGAAATATCTCAACAATTATTCATATACTAAATAAAAAAAAGACTCACACCAAAGCAACATCATCATGATAATTCAAAAAACCAGAATAAAGAGAAAATTGTCAAAGCTTCCAGAAGGGAAACAAATCAGTCACATGAAAAGAACTAGACATAAGAATTATCAGACAGCAATAACGGAAAGTAAAATGCAAGGGAAAATGCCTTCAAAATCGTGAGTGAAAATGATTTTCAAATCATAATTCTGTTCCTAGCAAAATCTAACATTCAATAGTAGGGCATAATTAAAGCCCTACAGTGTCTCAAAATCGTCTCCTGCTCTCTACTTCACCACCATGCCAGAGCACTCCATGTCAGAAAATCTCTGGAAAACATGCTTCAGCATAATATTGGGGGAAAATGATTGGGAAGAAGACTTGGGACCCAGGACATCAACATGTAAGAAAGACCAATAGGACTTGCAGGACCACAGCAAAGAGAGGGGTCTAGAAAGTGAACAGCCCCGAAAAGAGCAGGTTTCCAAGACAAGCGTCTTGAAGACAAAAGTCACACCTGGCAAGTGATAAGGCAGGTGTGTTGAAAAGCTGTTTTCAGGGGTATGTTAAGAGAACCACCACGGGAGCATGTGAAAAGAATTAGACTTAAACAAATGTAAAATTTATCTCCAGAAAACAAAGGGATGTACTGACTTTGGTTCAAAGACTCTCCAGTGGCCTTAGCACAACTGATCAAGACTGCACAGTGGTCTAGAATGGCTCCACCAACCCTCCTTCTCTCTCATCTTCATTCAAGCTCGGGCTTGCATCTGGCTGGTGGCTCTCCCAGCCTCAGCTGGCTTCCTCCCCATTGTCTTTCATACAGACAGTTTCCCTAATAATATCCTTGCACATGTCCTCCCATCTTGGTATCCGCTTCTTGGAGAACCCAAACGAACACGACTAGCATCTTTGGTAATTACGTTATAAGGGATAGAAAAAGAATGTACAGATATGAAATTTTCACTTAATGATCGTACAAATTTTATAGATGCTTTTCACTTGTTAGGTACTGTTCAAAAAACTTTACACACAATTCATTATAATCACGCTGTGAGGCAGGTACTGTTACATTTTCCCATTTGACAGTGAGAAAACAGAGGCACAGACAGGTTAAATAGCTCCCCAAAGTTGCACACAACCTGCCAGCAGAGTCCATTCTTACTCATTTCATTATCTGCCTCTTAAATACTATGTTAAGGTCTCTCTATGAAGCTTGTGTATCAGGCCTGAATGGTTAGTGTCAGATTTGACTAATAGACATTTCAGATGTTGTTTTTTTTTCTTAAGGGAGTGTGGAAGTGAGGGTGTTAATACAGTAACGGCTGCCCCTGGGCATGTAGAAGAGTCAACCCTGGTCCGGCAGAAGCTTGTGGTAGAGAAACACCTAAAAAAGTGGCTGTAACCTACTGTTTTATGCCCTAGACTCATGGAGGACTGGACTGAATGGTGTCCCCTCCCAAGTTATGTCAGTAGCCTAATCCCCAGAAGGAACCTGTGAATATTACTTTATATGGTATAGATGAGATTAAGTTAAATAATTAGACAGGCGTTTTCTTGGGTTGGCCCTAAACGCAATCACTTACCCTTAGAGAGAGGCAGAGAGAAGCTTGAGTGAGACAAATGGAGGAGGGGAAGACAGAGCAGAGAGACGGGCCACAGCCAGGGATGCTGGCTGCCACCAGGAGCTGGAAGAGGCAAGAAAGCTTCTCCCCTAGAGCCTCCGGAAAGAGCATGGACCTGTCCACACCTTGTACCTCCCAAACTGCGAGAGGTTAAATGTCTGTTGCTTTCAGCCACCAAGTATGTATCAACTCTATTGAGTACCAAGGAAGTATTAACTGACTCTCCAGGGGTCAGGTATGAGAGACAGGAAAGTTTTCACAAAGGGAGTGAAAACTGAGTTCAAATTGAGTTTTGAAGAATTTTACCAGATGGGAAAAAATAAGAAGGATATTCAAGGAGAAACAACACAAAGAGAGGAGTAGGGATGTGAAATGCAGTAGAATCATGTGTCTGGATTGGAGGCATAGAAAGGAATTGTAGGAATAGGCCTGGAGAGCTGGGGCTTGTGAAGAGCCCTCAAATGCCTTGTCAAAGCCCTTGGCATGATCCGATAGACAATGACACTCAACCAACGCTCTCTGGGCTAGGGGTGAGCAATGCCATGTAATCACATGGGACCCTATAGGGATAGAGACTGGGAGCTAAGAGGTGATTAGGAGAATTTTGCAACAGTCAGGCAAGAGAGAAGAGGGGACGCATGTGGCTGTAGCATGGGAACATAAGATTCAGGTGAAAGACTTCAGTTAGATGTGGACAGTGAGGGAGAAGAAACAGTCAAGTATGACTTGGAAGATTCTGATTCTGGGGCCTGGATGGAGAGAGTGTGACATCAGCAAGAGATAGGAAGTGCAGGCAAGGGAACAAGTTTTTGAAGGGCTATAAAGAGGACCCTACTGTGTGTGGGGGGTGGTGGGGAAGGAACTGGCCTGCTGAACAGTGGGTATCTTTGCAATTTTACAGCTCATGCCACCACTCTCAGCCTCAGCACCCAATCTGCAAAACAAGAGGGTTATAGTGATCATACCACAAAGACGTTGTGAAGACTGAAAAGAGACAATGTCTATGAACACACTTTCTAAAGAAGTTTTTTTTTTTTAAAGATTTATTTATTTACACACACACACACACACACACACACCCCGCCACCCCCATTGCTTTTGCACTCGCTGTCTGCTCTCTCTGTGTTCTTCTGTGTCTGCTTGTCTTCTTTTTAGGTGGCACCAGGAACCAATCCTGGGACCTTCTGGAGTGGAGAGAGGCACTCAATCTCTTATGCCACCTCAGCTTCCTGGTCTGCTGTGTCTCTTATTGTCTCTCCTCTGTGTCTCTTTTTGTTGCATCATCTTGCTGAGCCAGCTCTCTGCGCAGGCCACCACTCCTGCATGGGCCAACACTTCTGAGCGGGCCAGCTTGCTGCACGGGCCAGCTTGCCTTCACCAGGAGGCCCCAGGAATCGACCCCTGGACCTCCTATATGGTAGACGGGAGCCCAATCGCTTGAGCCACCTCCATTTCCCTAAAGAAGTTTTTAAAACGTGAGCTGACTGTATAAATGAACTCCATTTGGGAAAGGATCCACTTCTGGACATCCATGTGGTGAGAGAGACACACATCTGGGCCAGGACAGATGTCAGGGTTACACTTCCGGAGCTTGGAGTCATCAACAACCAGGCAGAGGCACAGCAGTAGTCTGAAATCTCAAGGGGTGCTGGCTCCTTAGATAGACTCAGAGAATGATGGGAAATGAAGAAAAGCAGGACAATGTGGGAAGAAAAATAATTCTGAAGGAAAGAGCTTCAAGAAAGGATCGGGAGGGTCCCACATAGAAGTAGGTGATTTTGATTGCATGCCATTGTGTAAGAAAAGTCCTGTATTTCTTCCAGAAGATAGGCTCTGGGGTTTATGTTTTAAGGCAGTTCGGTGTCACTTGTAAGTTTGTGCTTTAGAGAGAAACCTGAGTGGCGCTTGCAAGCCTTACGTTCAGCAAGCCCACACCAGAGATCCCATTTTGAACGTCATCTTTGAGTGCAATCAGGCTCTGTGCAGTTTACTTGAGGAAGTGAGTCCTGTCACAATAAGGGCTGTGTAGCCACAATGCCAGTCGAATTCAGTGAGCCGGTTTTTTATTTTGTACATTAGTTCAAACTGCACAGAGAGCAGAATCAAGGAATGAAAATTGGATTCTAC
Organism: Tolypeutes matacus; assembly: GCA_026826555.1. Taxonomy (NCBI): domain Eukaryota; kingdom Metazoa; phylum Chordata; class Mammalia; order Cingulata; family Chlamyphoridae; genus Tolypeutes; species Tolypeutes matacus. Next base: position 589,325 of record JAKSZT010054183.1, read on the forward strand.
AAATTAGCTACACTACTGTGAAACATGAGTTCTGGATTGTTTATATAAAGGTAAGTAAGAGAAGCATGAGAGCTAACCCTTATTGTTTCTATTTTTAACTGCTTTATAATCAGGGAAATTTTGCCCTTAACTGAATACTATTTGTAAATAATCCTCTCTAATTGAAGGCTTAAAATATGTGGGCAAAACCAAAAATGACTCCTTACGCAAAGTTTGGTAACAGCTCAGGTATTCGAGCAGAAGCAACCTGAGGAATCATAGTTGGGTTGGAGCTTAGTAAACCTACAATTACTCATCTCTCCAGCAAGATGTTCCCCGAGCAAAGCGAAGGGTAAACAAAATACATGAATTGCTCACTGAAGACTCAAGATAAACAAAAATCTTAAAGTCTGTTTCAAATAGTGTGTGTTGTAGACGGGGAAAATGTCCCTCTTTGGAGGTGAATAACAGTTTGCCCGTCAGATCCTCTCCAAGTCTAAGTTACCCTTCCTCTGTCAAATGTTTGAACGCTGCACATAAAACAAATTAAGCTTTATAAACTTAGTGGAATACTAATTTTTCAGGTGTATTAGAACAAACTGCAGTTCCAAATATCAGAATGCCATTAAACATAGTGTACTCCAAATAGACTGGCAGTTAATTTGATATTAAATCAATAAAACATTTAGCAGTGCCGTTAAGATTTTGCTTGTTGACAGCAGGTAAGGTGTCCCCAGCTATACCTTTCGGTTTGTAGGCCAGTTTTACACAGCTGCTTTCTTCTGGACTTCATGCCTCATTTGAAGCCTTCACAAGTATGACAAATAGCCTCTCTAAGCCTTAGCAATGGTGGAGAAGCTTGAAAATATTTAGGAGCATTTATTAACTGGACTGTGAAACAAGATTGTGTTCAGTTGCAGCTCTCCACTCTGTGGAGACCTTTTAATCGCAGGAAACGCTACCTGCTCTTGTGTGTATATCTTCTGCAGGACACAGTATAAAATTATCACTCTGAGGGCAAGGCTAAGTTCAAACCACATAGAAATGTGAATGTTGATCCATAAAATTAGAATACATTCTTTATTTTTATTCTCAGTAGTCTGGTAATATTTCTAGTCTATTGACTGCCGTTGTAGATGCATGGGACTAAGATGCAGCTACCTATATGCGATTTATAGGAAAAGATAAACAGCTGTGTAAGAAAGCAAAAACTAAGTGCTCACTGGGCCTTCAGGAATACAGAACATACTTTGGCTAAAGCAGTCAGAGAAGTCTGCCCAGAAGGTGGAAAAGATGAGTAACGGAGGAAGGCTAAGGCACAGGTAACTGGCAGGTGGAGTGAGGTGGCTCAGTGAACATAAGGATGGCATGTTTTAAGGACAAGTAGACTAATATGGAGAGCTCATGAAGAGTCCATGTGGGTGGGTAGAAGGAGGCAAGTTTGGATAAATTGAATGAGTTGTGATTGCAGAGGCTCTTGAATGCCAGGATGGAGTTTTAGACTTTTGCAGTAGGAAATGGGGAGATGAAGGCTTTGGGAGCATGAGGGTGACATAAGTAGGAAGGGTTTGGGGAAATTTTGTTACAGTAGCCTCTTGGATTAATTGCCATGGAAGGAATTGACAAATGTAGACTATGCTTAGAAGATTAAGTCATGGAAAGATAGAGACTGTCATGACAGCCTTGCACTGGGTTAGAACTGGAAGTGATAAAAAGGAATGGAATGTTTAGAGAAACGACTTAAAGGAAATATTTATAGGATTCGAGAAGCCTGAGGATGCAGAGAGTGACATGGGGGCAGGTCCAGCTGGATTCAGGCAGCTTGAAGAACAAAACAAGAAAACCCAAAGAAGATGCTGACTTAGGTGAGAAAAAGATGAGATTGGTGTTAGACGTGTTGAGAAAGTCATTGTGGCGATTCCTAGCAGGCCTTTGGGCAAGCAGGGCTGAAACCTAAAAGAAAAGTAGATTTGGGTGTCATCACACACAGGGGAGGTGTTTGCTGAAGCTACGAAAATGGGTGAGATTTCTGAGAAAGACTGAAGTTAGAACAGTGTGGCATACTAAAGGCAACTCCTTTTCTGTTCATGGATATTTAGTGGTAGAAGGAGAATTGGAGCCAGGAGTGAAAACAGGTTACAGTCCAGGAGCTAGTAAATCAAGCATTTTGTTTCAAAGTATCTAGTCAGTAGCAATTACCACATTGAGAATTGAGAAAAGAGTCGTTGGACTTCCAGAGTAAACACTCATGAGACAATTACTAGAGTGGTGAGGAAAGAAACCAGCTTCCAGAGATTAAGGAAAGAGTGACCGTTTGGAACACAGAAGCCATAGTATAAACTCCACTGTTGAGGCAAAGAAAGAGAAAAAAGACAGGCGTTTTGATGGAAGAGCAGGTGCATGATTTGTGTTTTTGAGATGAGAGAGACAAAATTTTTGGAAAAGGAATGAAAGGATTTAGAAAAGAGACAAAATATTAAAGACGTTTAGAGTGTGTATCATCTTAGAAGATGATCTAATGTTAAAACAGAATGCTACTAAAAAAATAAAAACAGGATAGTACTTCTATCAAGACAGAAAGTAATTACAGACAATGCTTAAAACTAGAGAGAGAAACAGATATTTGAAAATTAACAGGCATATTTAGAAGAGGGAACCAAGTAGCTGTATGAACTAAATATTAGCAGATATTTAGAAAGCGTGATTATCTATTGACACTAAAAGAGGGGGAAAATTTAATCTCTGGAGAGGTTTGGTAGAAACATTCTGGGGGATTTACTTATTGAACAAGATTCCAGCTGATTCATGTGCATATGGAGGTGTTAAGCGGCATGTTTGGTTGGAGTATTCTTGAAATGGCCAAGGCTGGGCTCAGATTGTGGCCGTGTGTATGAGGCTGCGGGGAGGGCTGTCCTGGGATGCTATGAATAGTTTAGTGAAATCAACTGAGGCAGGAGACCATGGCTGTTTGGCCTTGTAGATAAAGCCAACAGGCCTGGATGCCTTCCTGGCAATCAGTCTGCAAAGCTTGACTTGAGGGAGTGCGTAGTTTAACAGAAACTGGATTATGAGAAGTTAAAAGTCCCATAAAACAACATTTACATACAGACAATGAAACTGCAAAGCAAGTGTGGCAGGTCCAGCTTGGCTTGCTTCAAGTGCCCGTCCCAAACAATAATGCTCCCATTATCAAACCCAGAACCTGGGCAAACGGGTCAGCTTTGGTAGTTATCACGCGTATCTGAAAGGAATAGGATCGCATTGTTTTAAAGTATCTTCACAATCCTACCTTCTCTTTCATCTGCTGCTGGAAAGCCCCTTTTGCACTAATCAAAGGCGTCTTAAATGGGCTGGACCGGTTTGGTGACTCTGGAGTTGCTAACCAGTGCCCTCCGTGTCAGTCCCTACCAGCTGCACATGGCTGTTGAAATTTAAATCAATAAAAAGTAAATAGCATCAAGAATTCCTCAGGCACACCAGCCTGCTGTCTGCAGTAGCACAGGTTACAGGGTGTTTACATCCTTGCAGAAAGTTCTGCTGGACAGGACTTGAACTTCTGACTCAAGATTCACCCTCCAGCCTGTGTGATGCTGACGGTGCCACGTCCGTGAAGAGGGCTGGCCTGGACGCTGAACGTGGGCAGCCCCCACCTGCTCCGAGCACACGAATGTTTTCTTGCTTCTACCGCAACAACCTGATTGTGGAGCCCTGCCAGTGGAATCAGGAGAGGACAGGCTTTTACTCTTTTTCTCCTCTTTTTTTGCCGTGGCAGGTGGAGGGAGGTGACGTTGGCTAACATAGCAACACTCTCTTCCTAAGTATATGTGTACAGTTTTATTTTGTTTTGTTTCTGCCAAGGCCTATCATCAATGGGGAGAGTGAACTTAGTTTTGTTGTATGTATTGATTTGATTTTTATTAAAAATTTATCTATTTATTTATATACTTACTTTTTTTTTTTTTTTTTTTTTGATTGAGACCAAGCGGGACGAACAAATTATAAACAGCGGCTCTGGTGAGCAGCCAGCAGAGCCTGGTGTCTGGCTGAGGTTAACTTTTCAGGTTTGGTTTGGGGCCTTTTGCAAACTTGCAGTTATTTTTAACCTGCCTTTCGTGAAAGCAGGCTACAAAGAGAACCAGCTTCAGCCAGCCCTGCATAAATCTCGTTTGGGGGTTTGCTAGGTATCTTTTACTTCAACTGGATAAAACATGACCAAAAAAAGAAAACAGACAATTTTATTGAACTGAAGCCTAAAATGGTGTCACCTCTTTAAGCTGAGGAGGTCATGTCTAACATAACAAAACTTGAATTTACAGTGAACTTCGGGAAACGTTCACTGTAAGATGGAGGCACAAACCTCGGGACCCAAATCTATAACTCCGATGTATTTTCATAACGAAAATTCCCTTGATAGCTATAGAAATAAAGTTTTGTAGCTGTAATAAAACTACATTTACCTTATGCAGGTGTATCCTAGGATAATCTATCAGCTGGAAGTTAGGTAAGTGTGTGTATGTGTGTGTACAAAAATATACATGTGTATATGTAGCAAACACACATACAAGAATGTGTGCCTAGCGAGAAATCTAAGTTTAGGAAGAGGAAGCTGCCTTGGGAGGGCTATTTGTGCTGTCATCTAAGTCAGCGTTTACAGCGAAGTTTCCTGTTTATCCTTTGGTGTTCTCCCGGGGCAAACGCGGCTGCCTCCATGCCCCCTCTCTCTCCTGTTCCTCAGAATAGTTTTTCCTCACCTTGCCCTGGGAGGATTAATGTCCTAAGCCTTTCTGATGAAGCTTCCAACCATCTTCCCAAGAATCTTTGTGAAAAGCCAAGAGGTCTCTTCCAGGCAATTAGCCATATATAATTTTCCAAATTATATGTTTGGCTCTGACGTGTGCGTCTCTCCAAAGCTGGCGTGCTATTTCTTTCTTTGGTCCTGAAACCAGGGTTGAGAGCAGTAGCCTCTGCTGCAGGTGACCCTGGGTGAGCCGCAGAGGAAGCAAATGCGCCCAGACAGCGGCCACTTGGCTGGCAGGCCTCGCCGAGGCACTTTCCAAGACCGTTATGGAAAGTGGGAAGCTAGCTTTCTTCCTTTCTTCATTTGTGTCATTATTCCTTTTAAAAGAAAAGAGCAAAGATATTTTCTGGCACCCTTTTCAATTTAGTATCTTCACTAACATCAGTTGGCTTCAAGTCATACCAGAGAAAGTCTCCATATGGGCAGAGTCATACTGAAGACAAATTTGTGCTCAGAACACTTTAGCAGCGATGTGGAACAAACAGATACCTGCCACCCAGCAAATCTGGGAAACCTTTCAAGCTTCTTTCTCCTTTCCCAAATTAAATGTTTACTTAGCTTTAATTTTCCATTTTCCTGATCCTCCCAGTGACAATGGGTTCATTAAAGATTAATTAGATAAACTTATCCATGCTAATGCGGTAGCCAGCTAATCTATCACTCCTCCTCCGTAAACTTTAACTCAGTTCATAAGTCCATGTTTCCAGGCGACCTTAAGGAATAACTGCAAAAAGCACATGTTGCCCTGGCAGGCCACGGGGTAGGCTGGGGAAGGGGAGTCACTAAAGGTTTTCACGCTCTCCCAGGGGAAGTCGTAGTGGTGACTCCATCCCTGCCCCACAATGGTCAAGGATATCAGGTCACTTCTTAAGTGACTAAGTGAAGATGGGGAAGCGTTAGTATAAAGAGAGAACTTGATTTGTTTCATGAATTCAAAATAATCCAGAGAGTTTATATAGAGACCACATTTGTCCTAAACTTTCTCTTTACCTCCATTAAAAACATCCCATCTTGCCATTATCCTCAAAATCTCTCACATATTTTTAGCTCTTCCCTTTCTACCAACATTGCCAGGTTAAGTTCTCTAGACATATACCTCATGAGTTCTCTGGTCATATGCCTTTAAAGTCCACAGTCTCTGACCAGACAGATAAGCACACTAAATGCCATGGCTCAAACACACCTTTCACTCTTATCTTCCATTTGAGCCTGTTGTGTGTCCCTCACACACCCATTTCCACATTTCCACTCATTCGTCTGCTGATTTCATATGCCTTGTTTGATTTTGCCCTGCATTTCATCTTTAAAGGAAGCACATGCTTTCTAAAAACAATTTGGATTACTTTTTCCCCATTGGTGCATATGGGTTTAAAAACTCCACTATCACTTCGTAACTCTGGAAGATAATCCAGAGAAGTAATAATCTCCTGAAATACCCTTTATATGCTATGACATCTTCAAGGTGAGATAAGGGAGGGTTCCGGTAAAAGGAAAGGCAACTGAGACTTGGGAAACATAGATTAAATGCTCATGATCATAATATTGGGGATGTTGGGAAGGCCAATGGGAAAGACCAGTTACCAAAATAAAACAATGGATTATTCCTTCCTCCTCCATTTCATCTGTGGTAAGGGATTTATCTATTTCTCCTTTCAGGTCTACCAGGTTTTGCTTCACGTATTTCAAAACCTTGCTGTTTCATGGGTACACATTTGGGGTCATTCTTTCTTCATGGTGGATTCATCCTTTTATCATTACATAATGCCCCTTTTATCACTAGTCATTTTCTTTACTCTAAAGTCTGTTTTTTTTTTCAAATGATATTAATATAGTCCCCACACATTTTTGACTAATATTTGCAAGGCATATCTTTTTCCAATATTTTACTTTCAACCTACCTATGTCATTTTTTTTATTTTTATTATGGGTAAAAATAAAAATTCTCACAATACATACAAACATTTGCAAAATGATATATAAATATATATGCATATATGTGTATTTGCTTACAAAATGTTATTTATATACATATATTTTAAGAGATGCTTAGATTACCCAAAATATTACACGGAACCCACTGGGATTCCCATGTTGCCCACCTCCCACACCTCCCACCACATCCCACACAAACATCTCCCACATGTCATTGTTTTGAAGTGAGTTTCTCATAAACAGCATATTGTTGGATTATTTTTTGCTTTCAAGATTTTTTCTTTGTCTTAATTTTCAGAAGTTAAATTATGATGTGTCTTGGTGTGAAATGTGTCTTCTTTAGGGATTCACTTCTCTGAAAAAACATAAGTTTATGTTTTTTTTTAAAATCAAATTTGGGAAATTCTCAGCCATTATTTCTTCAGATACCCTTTAAGTCCCACTCCTCTTCTCTTTCTAGAGCTCTGATGATATGAATGCTGGCCATTTTTTTTTTTTTTTAATCTTTTACTGTTCCGTGGGTCCTTGAGGCTTTGTTCATTTTTTTATAGTCTAGCATTTCTCTGTTGTTTGGATTAGATAAATTCTATTGATTGGTTCTCAGATTCATTGATTCTATCCTCTTTCCTCTTTTCTCCTATTGAGCCAATCTGACAAGTTTTTCATCTCAGTTATTCTATTTTCAAGTCTATAAGTTCCATTTTTTATAACTTCTATTTCTTTTTTTTTTTTTTCATTTGTTTTGAGAGAATTTGCATGTTGAAATATTTTTGTGATGGCTACTTTAAAATCCTTGTCAGATAATTCTGATGTGATTTACCTCAGTGTTGGCATCAATTGATTGTCTTTACCCATTTATGTTGTTATATTCTTGATTCTTGATATCATAGATGAACTGTACTGCATTGTTGACATTTTGGCTATTATGTTTGGAGATTCTGGGCACTCTTTAATTTCTTTATTTTAGCAGGGCAGTGACCCTGTTATGTAGCATACTGACTCTGACCTACTTCTGTGGGCTCTGACAATTTAGTTTTCAGAGCTTCCTCAGTGCTCTTTTGGTCTGCTTGGTGTATCTGTTGTTCTAGGGCTCACACTGGTGTCTGTCCTCTTTTCACCTTTCGTAGTTCTCCTCTCAACCTTTTGCATGACGTCCAGCAGCATAGGCCTGTTAATAACAACAATGGTGGCAGTAATAATAATGGTATTATATTAATGCTAGCTGGCATTTACTGAGCACTTATCCTATTCTAACTGCTTCTCATTTCATTTGTCCAGCAGCCCTATGCATTAACATTATACCTATTTTACAAATTAGGGAACTGAGGCAAAGATCTTAATTAACTGGACCAAGGCCATACAGCTGATAGGCAAAAGGGCTGGGATTCAAATTTAGGCAGTGTAGCTCCCGAAGAGGTGCTCTTGGCTACTAAGTTAGAGCCACTTAACTTTTCTGAAACGGTTGTAGCCTCTGTAAATTGGAGATGGACAATAGAAAAATCACCACCACCACACAGCAACAAGGCAATAATAAATATGCCAGAAACAATAAACTGAGTGGTTATTAGGTTCAAAATCTGTGCCATAGATGGGCCACGGATCTTTTCAGACAAACCTTACTGCAGCCATATGGGAAGAGCTATTCTTATCGCTATTTTACAGCACTTCAGAGATGTCAGGTGACTTGCTGAATGTCATGCTGCTAATAAATGATGGAACCATGGTTGAAATCCAAGTACTCCATGGTTCTAAAAGTTGATTCACACACCTCCCCGCCCCTCCCCCCAAAATTCCCTCTATAATCCCTCTATAAAATATTTACTATTTGTGAAATTTTCACCACCTCTAACATATGCATATTAAAACTTCCATTTTAGAATATATGTTTATCCATTAAAGCAGCATTAACTCCTGAGCCATGTATCCAAAGTGCAGACCATGGGCACAGAAGGCAGATGCCAGGCTAGATAATCACAAATAGAGGCTGGTGAACTGCACTGAGATCATTTATCCCCACATGGCAGACTGATTTGTTAGACCAACAGCTTCAGGGAATTTGGTAACTGAAGTTCACCTCCCTCTGAACCTGTAGCAAACCTTCAGAAAATACTAGATGGCAATTTTATTTTGGGGGTAAAGTTTTCCTCATAAGAGATTCAAAATGATTAATCTTTAACTTGGGGGACTGAAAATAAAAGGAAAAATGAAGTAAATGACAGCATTATCCACACAAATATTTTCAAATCCTTGTAATTTCCAAATAAGAACAGAAGTCTCAAGCTAATGAACCAAAACAGTGGTTCTAGCATTCCAAAGGCAATGCTGTTAATGCCACAGAAGGAATTCGTGTTTCCATTGATTCCAAAAGAGAACATCTTTGAAATTTACCTTTTTATAATTATTAAGTCATGAAAATGGTCCATATGTTTATAACTTATAAAAATGGTGTTTGTGTGGCTGAAGAAATATGTGGTTCAAACTTAACTCAGCAAAGTTTCTCAGTTAGATATGACCCATTTAACAAGGTATTCCTAATTAATTATATGCACCAATGCAAATATAAAATTTCTTCTTTCTCTGTGAGATTCGGTTTAAAGTTGTGAGAAAATTAGTTGACTTTCAATTTTGGTGTATTTTGATGAGTTTTGATTCCATATCATACTTTGAAAAGTTGCTTTTAAATAACATATACCAGATTCATTCCTTTTAATTTAATATTTTGTTATGAAAGTTCTAGCATCTCTACCTATTTTTTGTTTGCTTTGTTTTATATTTCCAAAGAATAATAATGATACCATTGAATGAGTGGGACATTTCATCAAATGATTCTTTAAAACTTCACGAAACTTTGGGTAACTAGTCCAGACTGGGAGAATTTATCCAAGGTCTTCAAACTCTAGGCTTCCCATGGAGTTGCTTGCTTTTTGCCCAACAAATATTTACCAAGTTCCTACTATGTGTAAAGCACTGTGGGGCAGGGGGGTTCACAGGGGAGTGAATCAGACAGGATCTAATCTTACAATCTGGTAAGAAAGAGGGAGAATGTGATAAGTCCTAGGGGCAAGTGACAGAAAAATTCCTGGAGAAGTCATGAGAAGGGAGAGCAGCCCGGCAGCCAGGACAGAGCTCCACGGTGGGGCGCTCTAGAACGGGGTCTTCAAAGAGGGCCTGGATTTCACCAAGTAGAGACGATGGCAGTTGCTTTTCAGGCAGAGGTAGCTGTAACCCAAGTCATGGTACAGGGCAGGGAACACACAAGCTGTGTTTGAGGAGGAAAGTGTCAGCAGTCTAGACCAGGGAATTTAGTTGAATAAGAGGGGAAAGGGAGATAATAGGGAATCGGGTATGAAATACTAAAGTCTTTGAGTTTTTCTTGGTAAGTAAGGGAGATCCACTGAAGTAGTGGACCATAAAAATTATATATCTCAACAAAGATTTAGGAAGAATGATTTGCTACGTGTATCTCAGAAGGAACGGTGGAATAGGATGGAGATCTTAGAGACAAACCATTTGTGTAACTAATAACAATAGAGTAATGGCTTTGGGAATAGGATATAAAGTACAAACCACAGGAGACATAACAAAGGAAGCATAACTAGAACTTGGTGGAATATTGTGTGTGTGTGTGTGTGTGTGTGTAAGTTGGATAAGGGCAAGGATATCAGTGGAGAAGGATAGCACTCTTTACAGAAATAGGAGATTCCCTGGGGAGAGCTAAGTGTGGAGGAAGGGAAGATAGCGATTTAGATTTTAGTTGTGTTGAATTTGAACTGACAGGAAATAGGCATGTTGACAAACTAGATAGACATTTAGAAGGGGAATTGAGCAGACCAAGTGCTATTGGAAATGGAGCTTTTGATGCCTCAGCTCTCAGGTCCACCCAGGTGAATATCTACTTTCTAGTACCTGGTGCAGGAGACTTATTCAGTCTAAATACATCTTTCAGTTCTGGGTCAGAATATATTTCAGAGTCTGCATATGAAATGGACACTAGTCTTCCAATTATAAGTTAGGGAGGAATAATTACTATTTGTGCTATGCCAATGGCAAGACTGAAGCTCCAGATTATAGATCTTATATTGGATCACTGCTGAGGCCAAGAAACACCTTGGACCTGCGTTCCTAGTAGAATTAATGGATATATATTTTTTATTCTCCTTTGAATATCTGGCATATTCAAAGAAATCTACTTCTTGCATCTTTCTATTCATCTCCTTGGTATTTATTAACTTAGAGAACTAAGAACAATACACCTGATTTCTAGTCCAGTTTGTTCTGATACTAGGTATATGTGCATATTCTTCTTTTAAACTATCAATAATTTTGATGCCAGATTAAGTAAAATATAATAAATATAGACATATATCATATTTTTTATTTTAAAAAGTAAACTGTTTTAAAAATGTGCTTTAAGGGGATGAATTTTTAACACAAATTCTGATTATTTCCACAGATAAATGAAAATTGATTGTAACTATGAAAAGTAAAAGTGTCTTACAAAGAAACTGATGTTTGGCAGCAACAGGTAAACAATGATATACAAATTTTTAAAGGTAAATATCTTGTTAATTCAATCTTAAACGATAAAGTTCTTTTTTTCTTTTTTTTTTTTTTTTGCAAGATTTTACCCCTCCCTTTAAGTCAACTCCGTATCATTTCCTCTTGGTTTCTTCCCATTATATCAGGTTTCCATTTTGTGATCTGTGTACCCAAGCTTGTTTAAGAAGCAGATCAGGCTCCTACCCCATAAACCTTGCTTCCTCTCTCTCCTGAATTTATTTTAATTGCTGATACTTGAGCCCAGGGGGTTGTTTAAACTAACACTATGGAGTCAAGAGGACTCATTCTCCCCACTCCAGGCTACCCATAGGTCAACAGTATGAGGCAAGACCCCTCACATTTCATTATCTCAAGACCAAATCTCCTTTCTCAGCCTTCACTTTCCAAGCTTTGTGCTTTGGGTACTCACTCACCCACTCTGTTGAGTCAGGCGAAACGTGTGATTGCAGCCCAGTCAAAAGTATATTTGCTTTTTTCCCCAGCTCATTGTTTTTATCTGCTTATATGTTTCCTGCCATTGTATAAATCATGAATTGGCATTGATTTATTATTTTAACCAACTCACCTAAATTTCCCAATGCAAAGGGAGATTCTCCAGTCATCCATGTTTTAATAGGTGGAAAAAATGTTCTGAGAACAAATTGGATAGGACTGTTTTTCTAATTTTTCTAATTTGAAGAAAAAGAGATATTTGTTTACAGCCCAAATAGATTAAAAAACAAATAGCCTCTGCACTAAACTATCTCCTGATGATACTCTGCATATGACAGATAATTTTATTAAGTTATAAAAACATTAAACTCTATTTAACTTAAGCAATTAATTATCATGAGAAAGTATTCCCTAGGCCATTTATTTTTACCAGACTTTTCCCCCTTACTAGCCAACAAAATTGCTGTTATAAGCCATGTTGGCTTTGGAAATGTTCCTCTTAAATTTCATTTGCTCCGAGTCAAAAGAGATCCTGAATTACAGAGGTCTGGCGATAGAAACTGGTAATGGTGTTATGAAGTAGAAATTGTATTCTAGTTCATCGGTGGTTTGCTTTGCCCTTGGGGCATAATTACATGTTTGGTATATACAGATTTTTCTAACAGTTGCAAAAAATTCAGTCCTGTCAAAAGCCATTTCCATCTACAAGCCCGCCATTTCCTGCCAAAGGTTTCTGCCAAGGAGAATCTATCAGTTGACCTGTTGGCATGACCTTGGACTCTTGGGGTTTTTCCTAATTCTTGATTCCCTGCCAGGGATGTGCTGGTCCTTTTATTCTCTGATTCAATGTCTCATGTAAGAACAAGAATGATTGCTTTTCAGAGATTAAGGTTGAGGAGCGCTCAGTCCTAAGAATTTACCCATGAAGGGTTCACTTAGGCTAGGCCAAGTGGAAAAGCCAACTCCCAATATGTTACTTAGAAGGGTTGTGCCCTCCTGGTCTTGCTCTTGTTCTCCTGTCTTATTTATGAGTCAAAATAAATAGTAAAAAAGTGATTTCCATCTCTTTCATCCCCCACACCCATCTCCAATTGCGTGGATGGTAAACCAGGCACTAGGAATCCAAAGCCTCCTGTGTGTCATAGGCAGTTCTATAGGAAAACTTGGCGTTGTTAATTCAGAGAACTATAGCTACCTTTGCTGATGTCCTGAGATGCCTCTATAAAGGCACTTATCTAACTATGGGTAGGCTTATGTGTCTGCATGCCCTGGTTAACCCGCCCCCCCCCCCACACACACACATCTAGAAGCTATTCCTTTTTTGACCCCAGTGTCTAATTCACACCAGGATCATAACTGGTGCTTTATAAATCTTTGTTGAATAAATAAATGCATGTATGCATAACACTGCAGTGATGTCTCAGATACTTGTTAGCTGGTTGGTTGGTTTTCAAAACTGGGCTGATGCACGGAGAGGGAAGATACCTAGGAACCAGCGCCAAAGAGCCAAGCCTGTACCATGTGCTTGTACAGAGAGCCTTATGACTTACACTCTTTTGTTCTATTTTGAAAGTATAACCAACGTCATAAACTTAAATGATTCTAATTTTAAATTTATAACAATTGGGCTTCGAGGGAGTTTAAATTATCTTGAACTAACTAGGAACACAAAAGAGAAGGTTGTAAGGCATCTTTTAACTCTCTGCCTCTAATATTTGTTAATAGGCTGGCTTTCCATTAACTTTTTTTTGAAATAAAAGAATGGATTTGAAACTAATGGAATGGAACAAAGTGTTTTCAAGCATACTCATGCACTTTGCAGGCGCCACTTCCACGTTAGAATAATTAGTAACTACTCTTACCTAAATTAGAATAATTACTAGGCAATTTTTTTGGTTATTTAAACTCAGTTAATACTATTACTTTTAAAAAGATCGAACAGCCTTTATAGAAGTTTCCATCATTTAACCCTTTCATGGCTTCAGAGCACTTTTGTGTATCAGATAATATTAATTAACGATTTGGGGACAGAACAGGAAAGAGCTCTGTGCTCAGTGATACATACCCCACTCTCCTCAGACTTTTCTGTAACATCTGTTAAGGACACTTCCCTTTGCTGTGCCTTGGCCTCAGGTTTGATTTGAACAAATTGCTGCTGCTACTTTCCTAGGATCAGGAAATTTCTGAGGCTCACCCTTCACCTTGTTTTGAACATGTGCACTCAGAGCCAGCGAAGCTGCTTTCAATCTCACACTGCCTAACTCCTTTGGATAGACACCCACCAGAGAACAGAGCACCTGGCCTTTGCAAATCTGTTTGCAGAAAGTGAGAAAAAAATGCTTATTTTCTCCTTTTCACTCATTTTTATCTCACCTGGAATAGTTTGTTTGCAATCTTTCCAATGCTAGAGAATTATGTTGGATGTTTATGAGTGTGTGTTGGAGGAGGACTGGTTTGATTGAACCAAAGACTCTTCTGCTACAAAGTCTTTGAAATCATCTGATGACGACTGAACTAATGTGTGAGAACGTGAGAACCAAATCAGCATTATTTTCCCAAGAGAATGATCTGGAAGTGTCACCACAAAAGTTCAGAGATGAAAATTAATAGCTTAGCTTTTTTTTAGAGATGATCTACTTGGTTCTTCTCAGTGCCTAAATTTCTACCTGATAGGAACAAAACTGCCTTTCATCTCTGTGTGTGTGCTCTGTGAGTTAGAGTGGAATCTGGAAAACGGTTCTTTATCGTTCAGAAGACCCAATATCCCAGGTTTTGTACCACGTAAATAACGATTAACATTGTAATAATTTTCATCTTTTTTCATTGCTGTCATCTGCTGTAAATGAATAAACCATATGTCTGAGGCTATTGAATAGTTAATGCTTGGAGAAATTGAAGGCTTATATTGAAAATATTAGTATATATGTATTATTTAAACATGTTAAGGACCAAAGCAAACTCATAAGTGCATTTAGAAAGATGTAAGATATATAGATATGGATATAGATGGATATAGATATCTAGATATAGACATATAGGTGGAGAGAGAGAAATTTGGAAGGAATAAACTGTAAGCATAAATTCATAGCAGTTAAAAAGCTGCCTAAATCTTAAATAATATGCATTAATATCTACTTTAGACTTTAAACACAATCTCAGGACTAAAGTCTCCTTTGAATATCTGCAATGTACATGGGCTTCCACGACAGTTTCCTCCTAAGAATTTGAGTGTAGATTTTGATCCATAATTTGTATTTTCTTTTTACATTTAAAGAAGCTTTTAAAAAGGAGGAAATGTTGCATTATGCAAAATACTAATTTGCCCTACATATACATATAAAAGTGCATAGAGGATAATTATTTTTCAAATAAAAAATAAAAACACCACACAAATAATTTGACTTCTTAAAAAGAGTTAGACTCCTACGAAAGTGTCTATTAATATAATCATGTAATTATTGCAATTATTCATATTTGCGTGTCTTTCCTCTGAGGTGTCCACTAATTGCACATTCATGGAAATAACAGTCATATTTAAATGTGCATATGCAATCACACATGTGAGTGTATATTAACCATTCTGTTAGGGAATGCTGTTTTCCACTCCTTTATCTGGAAGGATCTCCACTCTCCTTGTGTTGTTCTTTTTTAATTCTTTCTTCTCTCTCTTGAAGTTCCTGGGGATTTCTCTACCCACCCCCTTAAATTAATGCATATCAAAGCTCCAAATACCTTCATAGCTTAATTGCAGACTTTCTAATTAAGCATTAAATTATGAGAGGATTCCTGGCTATTGGGTGAAGCTTATTCACTCATCGGAACATGCTACAGCATATCCTCCGGTGGCTAAACATAGTGAGCTGCCAAGGGATTCCATTAATTGTTTCCCCCAAACCTATAACCTAATAATATATCTTAGAGAACTCTTTAAGTTATTTGAACTATATGCTGAGGTCTACTAAGAGTCATGAAAATAAATTTAGAGTGCATTCATGTTAAACTTAGTTTCCTTTAGTGAATGTTAGAAGTTAGCCACTTGGAACTCAATTGATAGTTATTTTTATCCGTACTCCTTGTTTTTAATTTAGAAGGACCGAATGGTATTCAAACAACTCTCCAAGATTGAACAGCTCTTATCCTACTTATGTACCAAACAGAAAACAACAACAACAACAACAACAAATAAACAAGAAAGGCATTCCTGTCCAAGAAAAATTACACCCAGGCATGCCGACCATATTTGAGGGCTAGATAATTCAATAGCTATTAGCAATCTTTGTAAATATGTAGAACAAAGGAAGGAGGCCAATGATTGATGAGTATTGTATTAGTCAGGGTTCTCTCAGGAAACAGTATCAACAGGAGATATCTGTCAATAATATGAGATTTTATAAGAGTCTCTCACGCAACCGTGGGGATGCTCAAGTCCAGGTTCCCCAGGCAGGCTGCAAACCAAGGGCTCCGATGAAAGTCCAATGAAGGTCCTTGATGAGTTCCTGGGATAAGTTGGCTGTCCAACGACGAGCTGGGAAATTCTCTCTGAATGTTGAAATCACTTCCCCTTTTAAGGCATTCAACTGGTTGGATAAAAGCGTCACCCACTGATGATATAATCTCCCTGATTGATGCAGATGTAATTGGCCATCCATGCAGTAAACTCACTGGTGATCGAAGTCCATAAATGATCGTGTATTACAATTAGCCCAGTGCTTGCTGGACCTAATACCTGGACACAATTACTTGGCCGAGTTGACATCACAGTCTACCCCTTGTCAACTCGGCAACCATACACATTACCCTAAACCATAGTCTCTAAGTAAAAACAATAACAGACAAGCATACATATATATTTCCGCCTAACAATGTTCAACTCTTCTGCATACAACCAGAAACGCATTAATTCCCCACAGAATGGGGTGCAAGTCCTTGAGTAATATTCACTCTTGACATCCTTAAATATTATGATGTGAAATTAATACAACTTTTCATATGATAGGGGCAAAGGTTGGGGAAGAAAACAAAGAAATTCCTTTTGTGTACATATACAATCATACTCATAACAAAACAAGGAAGAAGGGTTCATGACTATTGCAGTCCTAGTTTCTGTAACTGGTCACGTGGTTGAAGTTCATATTTATCACTACCTTCTTCCATTACCCATTCCATGTTCCCGCTACCCTCAACAAGCACTTCAGCTGGCCATGGTTCTTTGCTTGGTGGGGTGACCCAAACTTTCATTCCAGAAGATTCTGAGCCATTGTTAGTCCTGCTTGAATTGGTTTGTTGCCATTTTCCATTGACTTTAATCACAGGGCATGGAAAGACTAGGAGACGCCCTAGAGGATCTCTTGCATTCCAGGCAAACTCTTCTTTACCCCCATTATGTAGATGTAGTCCTATTTAGTCAGGATCAATCATCCCAGCCAGTACAGTAATTCCCTTCTTTGCCTGTTGATTCACAGGTAAGAGGGGCCCCAAGTGGCCAGGTGGCAGTCTTAACTTCCAGTTCAATGGAATCATTGTTGTATTCCCTGGTGGCAGTACTCCTCCTTTTAGGACTAAAACCTGTAGACCAGCAGTGCTTAAGGTTGCACAGACAGGAAGCAAAAATTTTCCTAGTGGATCACTAGGGGTAATAGTGAGTGGTGCCACTCCCATTTCCACCCCTTGATTCCTGGACCCATGAACCCTGGTTATGGGAGAAACAGCACCATAGAGAAGACGCTGATTCAGAGCATACACAGCCTCCTGGGGAACATTGCCCCAGCCCTGCAATGTATTGCCACCTAGTTGGCACCATAATTGAGTCTTCAAAAGGCCATTCCACTGTTCCATTAATCCATCTGCTTCAGGGTTATGGGGAACATGGTAAGACCAGTGAATTCCATGGGCATATGCCCATTCCTGCATATCATTTGCTGTGAAATGGGTTCCTTGATCAGAAACAATGCTGTGTGGAATGCCATGGCGGTAGATAAAACATTCGGTAAGTCCACGGAAGGTAGTTTTGGAAGAAGCATTGCGTGCCGGAAATGCAAACCCATAGCCAGAGTATGTGTTTATTCCAGTTAAAACAAATTGCTGCCCCTTCCATGGTGGAAGTGACCCAATGTAGTCAACCTGCCACCAGGTAGCAGGCTGGTCACCTCGAGTATTGGGCATTCAGCAGTGGCTGTAGCCAAGTCAGCCTTGGTAAGGGGAAGTCCATGTTGCTGAGTCCATGCATAACCTCCATCCCTACCTCCATGGCCACTTTGTTTATGAGCCCATTGGGCAATGACAGGAGTGGCTGGGGAAAGAGGCTGAGCATTAGCCACAGAGCGGGTCATCTTATCCACTTGATTATTAAACTCTTCCTCTGTTGAAGTCACCCTCTGTTGAGCATTCACATGGGACACAAATATGTTCATGTTTTTTGCCCACTCAGAAAAGTCTCTCCACATAGCTCTTCCTCAGACCTCCTTGTCACCAATTTTCCAATCATGTTCCTTCCATGTCCCTGACCATCCAGCCAAACCATTGGCAACAGCCCATGAATCAGTGTACAAATGCACCTCTGGCCATTTCTTCTTCTAAGCAAAATGAACAACTAGGTGCACTGCTCGAAGTTCTGCCCACTGGGAGG
Source organism: Tolypeutes matacus (assembly GCA_026826555.1). Taxonomy (NCBI): domain Eukaryota; kingdom Metazoa; phylum Chordata; class Mammalia; order Cingulata; family Chlamyphoridae; genus Tolypeutes; species Tolypeutes matacus. The sequence continues at coordinate 607,651 of JAKSZT010054183.1, forward strand.
ATTTGCCCTCACTGGTATCCTTCAAGGATGTCCCAGAAAAGGGCTGCAGTGCCGCAGCTGTCCACTTTCAGGTGGTACCTGCATTTCGTGCAGAACCATCTGTAAACCAGGCCTGAATTTTCTCATCCTCAGTCAACTGATTGTAAGGGACTCCCCAAGAGGCCAAAGCTGTGGGCTAGGAAAGAGAAGGTAACATGGCAAGGGTGGTGACAATGGGCCTTTGGGCTACTTCCTCATATAACTTATTTGTGACTTCAGGACCTGCTTGAGCCTATCTTGTATATACCACTTCCACTTTATTATGGAGTGCTGCTGTGCATGCCCAACTTTATGGTTTGGTGGGTCAGACAATACCCAGCTCATGATAGGCAACTCAGGTCTCATGGCAACTTGATGGCCCATGGTTAAGCATTCAGTCTCTACTAAGGCCCAGTAGCAAGCCAAAAGCTGCTTCTCAAAAGGGGAGTAGTTATCTGCAGAGGATGGCAAGGCTTTACTCCAAAACCCTAAGGGTCTGGATTGTGATTCCCCTATAGGGGCCTGCCAAAGGCTCCAGACAGCATCTTTATTTGCCACTGAAACTTCCAGCACCATTGGATCTGCTGGATCATATGGTTCAAGTGGTAGTACAGCTTGCACAGCAGCCTGGACCTGTCGCAGGGCCTCCTCTTGTTCCAGTCCCCAATCAAAACTAGCAGCTTTTCTGGTCACTCAGCCAGAGTAGCACACCCAAATGAGGAATGTGTTGTCTCCAAAATCTGAAGAGGCCGACTAAGCATTGTGCCTCTTTTTTGGTCATAGGAGGGGCCAGGTGCAACAGCTTATCCTTTATTTTAGAAGGGATATCTCAACAGGCCCCACACCACTGGACACCTAGAAATTTCACTGAGGTGGAAGGACCCTGTATTTTTGTTGGATTTATCTCCCATCCTCTCTCACGCAAATGCCTTACCAATAAATCTAGAGTCTTTGCTACTTCTTGCTCAGTAGGTCCTATCAACATGATATCATCAATATAATGGACCAGTGTGATGTCTCATAGGGAGAGATGATCAAGGTCCCTGTGGACAATATTATGACATAGGGCTGGAGAGTTGATATACCCCTGAGGCAGGAGAGTGAAGGTATTGTGCTGGCCTTGCCAGTTGAAAGCAAACTGTTTCTGGTGGTCCTTACTAATGGCAATTGAGAAAAAAGCATTTGCCAGATCAAGCTGCATACCAGGTACCAGGGGAAGTGTTGATTTGCTCAAGCAATGTTACCTCATCTGGGACAGCAGCTACAATTGGAGTCATCACCTGGTTAAGTTTATGATAATCTACTGTCATCCTCCAAGATCCATCTGTTTTCTGCACAGGCCACATAGGAGAGTTGAATGGGGATGTGGTGGGAATCACCACCCCTGCATCCTTCAAATCCTTGATTGTGGCACTAATCTCTGCAATCCCTCCATGAATCTGGTATTGCCTTTGATTTACTATTTTGCTAGGCAGGGGCAGTTCTAGAGGCTTCCACTTGGCCTTTCCAACCATAATAGCCCTCACTCCACAAGTCAGGGATCCAATGCGGGGATTCTGCCAGTTACTGAGTATGTCTATTCCAATTATGCATTCTGGAACTGGGGAAATAACCACAGAATGGGTCCAGGGACCCACTGGACCCACTGTGAGACAGACCTGAGCTAAAACTCCATCAATTGCCTGACCTCCATAAGCCCCTACTCTGACTGGTGGACCACAGTGATGTTTTGGGTCTTCTGGAATTAATGTGATTTCTGAGCCAGTGTCTAATAATCCCCGAAATGTATGATCATTTCCTTTTCCCCAATGCACAGTTACTCTGGCAAAAGGCCGTAGTTCTCCCTGGGAAAGGTAGGAGGAAGATTAACAGTATAAATTTTTGGCGGTGTAACAGAATCCTTCCCCAAGGGGACCTGGCCTTCTCCTCATTCAAGGGGCTCTGGGTCAGTAAACTGTCTCAAGTCTGGGAATTGATTAAGGGGACATGATTCTCTGTATCTGTAATTTAAGTTAGGGTTTTCTTCACTCGACCTAGAACTCTTCTGCTTATACAGATCCAGAAGAAATTTAGTAGACTGCCCACGTATTTCACTTCTAGGTACCCCATGATCTATTGGCCAACGCCATAACTCCATGCGACTCAGACTATTCTGTGTGCTGCTTTGAATCTGTCTTTCATTGTGGTAGCCAACCCCACCTTGCCTTTGGCGATTAACTGCCGATACTTGTCTTTTACCGGACCGAGATCCGATCTTAATGTTTAAGGATTCCAATTCCATTACAGCCCTCCCTACAGTAATATCTGGACTGCAGAGAAGAGCAACCACAGAGTTGTTCAGAGAAGATGGAGTTAGTCTTACAAATTTATTCCTCACAGTCCTGGTTAAAGGTGTGTCCTTTGGACATTCCTGGGGTGGGTGGGCAGGTCTCAGATGGTAAATCCATTCTAGCATTCCAATCTCTCTAAGCCTTTGAATCCCCTCATCTACTGTATACCAGGGCAAATCGGGCATCTCAACATCAGACATGCTAGGCCATCGGTTGGTCCGTGCTTCAGTCAGCCACCCAAACAAACTATTAGAGCCCTTTCTAACCCCTCGAGCTACAGCGTTGAATCCAGAATTTCTGCTCAGTGGGTCCATATCAATAAATTCAGCCTGATCCAACTTTATATTCCTTCCACCATTATCCCATACCCTTAGTATCCATTCCCACACATATTTCTGATTTCTGTCTATATAAATTAGAAAACTCATGCAGTTCTTTCAGAGTATAGCATACTTCCTCATGGGTCACACTTTGTATTTCACCTTTGGGGGCTTGTTGTGATTTTAGTCTAGTAATGGGTCTTGAAGACAAGAGGGGTGGCAGTTGTGGGTAAGGAGAAAGATTAGAGATGTCTTGCAGGCTACTGACCTCAGGACATTCCTTTGCATTTTCTTCTGGTGAGACAGGATTAATCTCTTCAGGTAGGGGTTGGAAGATAGATTCCTCAGGGCAGACTGGAAGTTAGGCAGTGCATGCTGGAGATTGGCTGGTACCTGCCTTGTGGCAGGGAGGAGGTCCAGACTCCCTGGGGCAAGCCAGAGGCTGGGCAGTGTAGGCTTCCTTTTAGCTGGTACCCACTTCAGGGTTGGAAGGAGGTCTGGACTCCCTGGGGCAGGCTGGAGGCGAGATGATACAAGGTTGACAAGGTGTGGTCTCCACAGGGCAGGCCATCGCAGGTTTATCTGGTAAAGTCTCAGCAGAATTTAGGGTTCCAATGTCCCCACCAATATTATCATCATCCCATATGTCTCCATCCCAATCCTTGGGATTCCACTCCTTTCTAATCAATGCCTTCATTTTAATTGCAGAAACCCTGCGAGGTTGAGATTTTAGTTTCCTTTGTAATTCTGCTACTCGTACAATGAAAGTCTGGGTTTGATTCTCAGATATCTCAAGTCTGTGGATACAGGGACAAGATTTTCTTTCAAGGCACATGTAGAAACTTTCATATCATTCATGCAGCATTTAAGTTTCAAATTTGAAGGCTTTAGCTCATCTCTTTCTTTTGTAACTGTATCCAGATTATCTAGGAGAAGCCAGCCAAATCATTATACTTTTTGACTCCACAAAATTCTGTAAGGTGTTGAAAACACTCTCACCCAGATCCTTGCTTCTTATAAGCATGGAAGTAGGGGAATCCAGTGATGATATTTTGCATATCTCTATTGCCAGCTTATACCATGGACTGTTAGCAACCTCTTCATTATTGGAAAGGGAGTCATTAGTACCCCTGAGTCCAATTAGAGTAGAGAACCAATTACAAAACTCCCAGAACCACCTCAGAAATCCCAGGTTTAAGACTCTATTCCTCAAGAACTGCCAGTACCAGGCTGTATTAGTCAGGGTTCTCTCGGGAAACAGAATCAACAGGAGATATCTGTCAATAATGTGAGATTTTATAAGAGTCTTTCACGTGACCGTGGGGATGCACAAGTCCAGGTTCCTCAGGCAGGTTGCAAACCAAGGACTCCAGTAAAAGTCCAATGAAAGGTCTCTCGTTGACACTTGTAAATGTTTTATTATATAATACCTACTTATGCAGATGTGGTAATAATAGTATTTGTGATAATTATGCAAAATTTTCATTAAATAATATATTAATAATGATTGCATACTAACTGTAAAATATTCGATGTAAATGTATAGAATGGAAAGTAAGTCAGTTTAAAAAAGGAGTTGAAAGACAGTTGATTGGTGTTGCTATTTAACTTGTAAATAGTAAGAGGAAATAACTTCATAATTGCTTTTGGTTAGGCCAGTCTTCAACATCAATTTTCTCAGTATGATAACAAGATCACTGGTGGTCTATCCCAAAAAGCAATCGCAAAACATTATTTTATCAAACGATTCCACAGGGCACCACACAAAACAAGTGGCACACACCATGGAAGATCAATGAGCAGTTGAGCATGCCCAAATATGCCGGCCAGGGGTCCACCCTGCACACACGTGTTAACTATATGAGGGCCATTTGCTCCACTGAAAGTCCATTTTAAGGGAAAAGGATTCTCGAATGGTTCTTACAGGATTCTTTGCAGAGCCATAGTGTGGATTGGTATATATCCTGACAGGGCTTTTGCCGCTTTGTTTCCGGGCCTGAGGGTGATCAGCCCTGCTGCAGCCCGGGGAGCGACACGAGCTAGTTGTGGGCCGTCCGGCGTGCACTCCGGAACGGCGGGGGGGTGAAGAAGTTGTCAGGAGAGCGCAGGCCCGGCTCCCTGGTCTTCACGGAGGTTAAGGAGAAGTTGTCACAGGGTCGCCGTTTGGTGCCCTGTGGTCTCCCTGACAGTACTAAATGAAGAGACACCACTCACTTGCTTGCTGGAAGGTAAGACCTTTATTCAGGGAGAGCTGCGCAGTTTTATAGGCAGAGTTGGGCGGGGGTGAGCGTGTTGTCTTCTGATAGGGCGAAGCTGTTGCTGGGCGTGGAGGGAAGATTTGGGAGGGAGGGGGGAGGCTAGAGGAGAAGGCCAACGTGTCCAAATAAGGTTATGGCTGTTGAGGGAATGCTGTGATAGGCTGAGAGAAATGGGGAAGTTGGGTCCGGGAAAGAGAGAAGTTGGCTACGGGAAGCGGGTGGGGCGTAGCGCCCCACAGACACCTGTGGCAAGGTTTGACTTGGGTAAGCATTACCTCAGGCTTTGATGACGTTTACAGCAAGGCAGACATGCTCATTTTGTGGAAAAACAAGACAAGACCAAAACCTGTACCTGAATTCTAATCAGTCCTTCACTGTCAATAATATGCCTCTTGATATTGATTTAATTTTGAAGGAAATAGGTAAATGAGGAAATAAATAAGGGAATGTGGCCAGATGCTTAGCACAACCTGAACCTTTGACTTCAGGACCATTTTATGAGTCTAAAAGATCAGGTTTTCTTAAGAATATGGAGCAGTGATAAAAATAGCTAAGTCCTAGGAATATAACTTTTCCCCAACACTTTATTTTCTTTGTTCCTCAGATAAAAATAGAGATGGTATATTATTGTCCTTCTTTTTTTTTTTTCTTAAGGAGGTGCTGAGGATTGAATCCAGGACCTTGTGCACAGGAAGCAGGGGCTCAGGCCCTCAATCACATGAGCTACATCAACTCCCCGACTTTTCACCTTCTTGACAAAGTCCTCTGAATCACAAAAGTGTTAAGTTTGAGGAGGTCCCATCTATGCATTTTTTTTTTCATTGCTTGCGCTTTCACTGGAAGGTTTATGAAACCACTACCTACCACCAGGTCTTGAAGATGTTTCCTTACATTTTCTTCTAAGAGCTTTATGATTATAGATTTTGATCCATTTTGAGTCAATTTTTGTATAAGTTGTGAGATAAGGGAACTTTTTCTTCTTTGGGCTATGGATATCCAGTTTTCCCAGCACCATTTGTCTAATAGACTGTTCTGCCCCAGCTGGGTGGGTTTGACAGCCTTGTAAAAAATCATATGACCATAGATGTGAGGGTCTGTTTCTGAACCATCAATTCTATTCCATTGGTCTATATGTCTATCTTTATGCCAAGACCATGCTGTTTTTACCACTGTAGCTAGCTTATGTGATTTAAAGTCTGGAAGTGAGAGTCCTCCGACTTTATACTTTCTTTTTAAGAAGGTTCTGGCCCTTCAGGTACCCTTATCCTTCCAAATAAATTTAATAATTGGGTTTTCCATTTCTTTAAAAAAAGGCTGTTGGAATTTTTATCAGTATTACATTGAATTTGTATATCAATTTGGGTAGAATTGACATCTTAATGATATTTAATCTTCCCATCCATGAACATGGAATGTTCTTCCATTTATTTAGTCTTTGATTTCTTTTAGCAATGCATTGTAGTTTTCTGAACACAAGTGCTTTACATCTTTGGTTAAGTTTATTCCTAATAGTCGCTATTGTAAATAAATGGAATATCTTCATGACTCCCTCCTCAGATAGAGCATTACTAGTATATAGAAACATTACTGGTTTTGAATATTGATCTTGTATCCTGCCACTCTGCTGAATTTGTTGATTAGCTTTAGTATCTTTCTTATAGATTTTTCCAGACTTTCTATGTATAGGATCATTTCTGTGAATAGCGAAAGTTTTACTTCTTCCTTTCCAATTTGGAAGGCTTTTATTTCTTTTTCTTGCCTGTTTGCTCTATCTAGAACCTCTAGCACTATATTGAATAACAGTGGTGACAGTAGGCATCCTTGTCTTGTTCCCAATCTCAACAGGAAAGCTTTTAGTCTTTTCACCACCGAGTACAATGTTAGCTGTGGGTTTTTCATATATGTCCTTTATCATGTTGAAAAAGTTTCCTTTGATTCCAATCTTATGGAGTGTTTTTTTTTTTTAATCAAGAAAATATGCTGGATTTTGCTAAATGCCTCTTTTGTTTCAGTTGAGATGATCATGTGATTTTTCTTCTTTATTAATGTGGTATATTACATTGATTGATTTTCTTGTGTTGAACCACCCTTGCATGCCAGATAAAACCCACTTGGTCATGATGAATAATTGTTTTAATGTGTTGTTGGATTCAACTAGTGAGTTGTTTTTTGTTTTTTTTCTTTATCTGGCTTTGGTATTAGGGTGATATTGCCTTCATAGAATGAGTTTGGTAGCATTCCTTTCTGTTCAATTTTTTGGAAGAGTTTGAGTAAGATTGGTACTAAATCTTTGAATGCTTGGTTGAATTCACCTGTGAAGGCAACTAGTTCTGGCTTTTCATTTTGGGGAGTTGTTTGATGACTATTTCAATCTCTTTGCTTGTGATTGGTTTATTGAGGTCTTCTATTTCTTCTAGGGTCAATGTAGGTTGTTCATATGTTCTTAGGAATTTTTCCACTTCATCAACATTGTCTAGTTTGCTGGCACACAGGAGTTCATAGTATCCCCTTATGATCTCTTTATTTCTATGGATTCAGTAGTAATGTCCCCGTTTTCATTTCTGATTTTATTTATTTACATCTTCTCTCCTTTTTTGTCAGTCTAGCTAAGTTCTTGTCAATATTGTTGCTCTTTTTGAGAAACTAACTTTTGGTTTTGTTAATTCTCTATTGTCTCTTCTTCTCAATTTCAGTTATTTCTGCTCTGGTCTTTGTTATTTAATTCATTCTGCTTGCTTTGGGCATAGCTTGCTGTTCTTTTCTAGTTCCTCCAGCTGTGTAGTTAGGTCATTGATTTTAGCTCTTTCTTCTTTTTTAGTGTAAACATTGAGGCTATAAATTTCTCAGCACTGCTTTCGCTGCATAGCATGAGTTTTGATATGTTGTGTTCTCATTTTCATTCATCTTGAAATATTTATTGGTTTCTTTCACAATTTCTTCTTTGACCCACTGATTATTTAAGAATCTCTATATACTTGTGAATTTTCCCTTTTTCTGTCTGTTGTTGATTTCTAGCTTTATTCCTTTATGATCAGAGAAAGTGCTTTGTATAATTTCTGAGCTTTGTGACTCAACATATGGTCTATCCTGGAGAAAGATCTATGAGCACTTGAGAAGAATGTATATCCTGCTGTTTTGGGGTACATTGTTTGGTATATGTCTATTAGGTTTAGTCTGTTTATTATTCAAGCTCTCTGTTTCTTTATTGATCTTCTGCCCAGATGACCTATCCAATGATGAGAAGGGTGTATTGAAGTCTCCAGCTATTATTGTAGAGACATCTATTTCTCCCATCAGTTTTGCCAGTGTTTGCCTCATGTAATTTGGGGCATCCTGGTTATGTGCTTATGCATTTATGATTGTTATTTTCCTCCTGGTCAATTGCCCCTTTTATTCTTATATAATTACCTTCCTTGTCTCTAATAGCAGTTTTGATTTTAAAATCTATTTCATCCAATATAAGTATAGTTACTCCAACTTTTTTATTTTTATTTTTTACTGCATGCATGAGATATCTTTTTCCAACCTTTCAGTTTCAATCTCTTTGTATCCTGGGGTCTAAGGTGAGTTTCTTGTAGACAGTATATAACATGGCTTACATTTTTCTAATCCATTCTGCCAGTCTGTGTCTTTGATTGGGGAATTTAATCCATTAACATTCAATGTTATCACTGTAAAGGAAGTTCTTACTTCACCGATTTTGATCTTTGGGCTTTATCTGTCATATCTTATTTTCACCACTCTTTTTTACACTTTTAGTTACTTTTACTGATATAATCTTCATTTCTAGACTCTCTTCCAAGCCTCTTTTTCCTGCTTTTACTTTTCAGGCTGTAGCACACCTTTGAGTATTTCCTGCAAAACCAGTCTCTTGGTTACAAACTCTATTAGTTTCTGTTTATCTGTGAATATTCCAAACTTGCCCTCATTTTTGAAAGGCAGTCTTGCCAGATATAAGATTCTTGGCTGGTAGTTTTTCTCTTGCAGTATCTTAAATGTATCATGCCACTGCCTTCTTGCCTTCATGGTTTCTGATGAGAAATCAGCACTTACTCTTTTTGGGCATCTCTTGTATGTGATGAATCTCTTTTGTCTTGCTGCTCTCAGGATTCTCTCTTTATCTTTGGCATTTGACATTCTGATTAGTATGTGTCTAGGAGTAGGTCTATACAAATTTATTGAGATGGGAGTATGATGTGCTTATTGGGCATGGATATCTATGTCCTTCAATGGGGTTGGGAATTTTTCCACCATTATTTTCTCAAATATTCCTTCTGCCCCTTTTCCCTTCTTTTCTACTTCTGTGACTCCCATGACATGCATGTTTGCCTGTTTCTTGCTGTCATTTAGTTCCCTGAGATCCTGTTCAATTTATTCCAATCTTTTTTTATCTGTTCTTTTGTATATTTGCTTTCAGAGGACCTGTCTTCAAGTTCACTGATCCTTTCTTCTGCCTTCTCAAATCTTCTATTATATGTCTCCAGTGTATTTTAATTTCATTTCTTGTGCCTTTCATTCCCATAAAATTTGCTATTTTTCTATGTATGCATTCAAATTCTTCTTTGTGCTCACCCACAAAGATGTCCTTAATCTCTCTAGTCATCTCATTGAATTTATTAAGGAGATTTGTTTGATCATCTATGGTTAGTTGTCTCAACTCCTTTATGTTATCTAGAGGCTTAGTTTGTTCCTTTGACTGGGCCATATCTTCCTGTTTCTTGATATGGATTGTAAGTTTTTGTTGGTGTCTCAGCATCTGATTTACTAGATGTATTTATCCTTGGCCCCTTTTCTCTCTTTACTCTAGGGCTTACTATTTGATTGGCTTTATGCTACAGCCCCTCTTTGATACTTAGTTCAAATTAATTTGGAACTTTATAGTGGCTCATGTTTAGCCAATCTGAATTTTTTCTGCTCTTTTCCATCTGTTTCTTGCCATTTCTCCCTTGTTGGTTGCAGAATAGGAGCCGAGGATGCAGTTGGTAGTGTAAGCCATGGAGGATGAAGCTTCCTGCATTGTCCCAGGAACAATGATACTTCTCCCACCTTTCTCCCCTGCCAGGGGTAAGGATGGAGCTACAACCATGTGCAGTAATCCAAGCCATTGCAGGCCAAGACCGTCTGTAGTTGCCCAGAGAGACTAATGAAGCTCCACACCCCTTCCTCCCTTGCCTGTGACAAGGATGGAGCCACAAGTGTAGGCAACAAACTAAGCCATAGTTTGACCGCAGTTGCCCATGTAGACTGATAAAGCACTGGTCTCCCTCCTCCCCTGCCAGGGGTGGGAATGGAACCTCCAGTGTGCCCAGCAATCTAGTCTGTGCAGGTCAAAAAAGACTGCAGTTGCCTAGAGAGGGTAAGAGAACACTGTGCCTCCTCCTGCTTTGTCAGGGGTGGTGATGGAGCCACAGATATGTCCCATAATCTAGTTCATTTGGGCCAAAAGCAGCTGCAGTTGCCCACAGAGGCTGAGGAAACATCACCCCCCTCCTAATCCTATTGGGGGCAGAGATGTATCCATAGTTTTCCCACCAGTCTAATTGTACAGGTTGAAAGTGCCTTCAGTTGCCCAGAGAGGCTGGTGCAGGACACCCCAGCTTCTTCCCTCCCAGAGGTGGGGCTGGAACCTAGGCTAGGGCCACAGTCCAACATGGGTGGAAAGAAGCTGGTCCCTACCATCACCGTGATTTTCAGTCAGCCCTGCTTCTCTTCATGCCAGGGGCAGAGTTAAAAACATGGCTACTGGTCTCTTTCTGACTTGGACAGGCTCAAACTTGTCTGTTCTTAGGACTGAACTTTAACCAACTGGATTTACTAACCAGTAGCTGAAATCAGTGCCTGACTGTCTCTTCTTCCCCCTTTTTTGAGGAATGGAGTTTCCAGCCAGGGAATAGCTCCTGAGGTGGCTTGTGCTACCGGCAGGGAATGGGCACCAGCTTCCATGGCATGAAGTGTTCTACTCACAAATCTTTACTGCAGATGGGCAGTCTGCTCCTTCAGTTCTTCCAGAGATGCTCTTCTGGCCTCCTGGGTCCCCCATCAGGTGCTTTAGACAGCTCTGTTTAGATTACTAACTGCCTTGTAGGATGAGCTGACTCTTAGAGCTCCTTGCTTTGCCACCATCTTGCCCCCTCTGATTCTCTACAAACGAATTTTATTCTAGCCACTTCTTTATATGAATAAAGGTGTGAAATCTCAAAGTTTCAGGCAAATGAAAGATATGAAAGAGCCCAGAGCAATTGTTAAAAGTACTTACAGAGGCAATGTGAGAGCCTCTTTCTCCTCTACTAGGGTATTTTTAAAAGGCAAAAGGAACATCACCAAACATCCATTTCTACCATAATCTAAGTCATTTTTAGCTAATTAAAATTGACACAAGCCAACAGTTGCCTATGGACAGAGTTTATAGAGTGGGGAGTTTACCAAAGTCCTATTCCAGTTTTTTTTCCTCTCTCAGATTCCTTGTCTTCTCAACCATCAGAAAAAATGTTTAGGTGTCCTTAAAGCATAAACTACCTGAACTTCCCTCTCCTTCCTCTCCACACACCGTGGCATGTGTGTGTTGTTAGCTATGCAGTACAACCTTCAGGGGTTACGTTTTAATAAGGCCAGGTGCATAACTTTTGGAATAATGCTTGAGAAAATCATGAGAGCAATGTTTTCTTTTTTCCCATCCCCTCCCCTTTATTTTCAAATACCAGAGGCTATGACTCTAGACATTTACCCTTATTGGTTTTTCCTCCATCATGATCAAAAAACCAATTTATGCCAAAGTCAGATGAGTCAGACAATGAGAAACCAAAGTGTATTTGGACTAGTGAGCGTGGATGTACTGAAATGAGTCCCGGCAAACTCTCTCTGGGTATTTAACCACATGCAGACAGGATGGTGGTGGCTTCATGCTGGGTGTGGCTCTCCCACGTCTCCTCCCACAAACTCCCCTTCCTCTTTTTTCTACATATGTTTCAAATTGGAGCCAATGGTGGGTGGAAGAAGCCAGGGCTGCCCTGTGAACTATAAATAGGAAAGCCAAGAATGGTGAGTGTTCAGGGAGTGGAGGTGGAGGGTGATAGCAGGGTGACAGCAGTAGGAAGCTACCAAACTTTACCGTTTGCATTGCTTCAAACCAAACCAGCTTCTGCAGTGTAATAAGAGTATCGAGTGACTATGTGGTCAACCTCAAACCAGACTTGAAAACCCTAAAAGAAGAGGCCACAGTAGAGATGGTCCTGGAGAGATAGTCACCTCCCTTAACTTTTTGGAAAAATACAGTTATAGTCAAGACTAATGTGGACCAAAACCCATGGAAAGATTGATGGAAATTCATTTTTAAAAGCCACACACATGAAAATAATTTACACAGGAGACTTTCTGCAACACAGCTGTGTTGGTTATTTATTTTGGACCAATTTACAAAAAGTGTTACCAAAAATGGCCTCAATTCCTGCTTGATAACCTTAAAAATGTCAAATTAGCTCCCTGATCACTGCACCCCACCCCCCTCTGGAACGGGCTGTAAAGAAAAGCAGGTCATCTTCAACCCCAGCTCTTCATTTCTTCAGCTTTTGAGATTTGACCCCTGGTTCTCATCCTTTCCAGTCGAAGTAACTCTTAGACCTTTTTCTCCTGCAACTTAACTAGACCCAGAAGATGAAGCATGGAAGACAGAGGCCTGGGCAGTAAGACTGCTTAATGGCTGAAACCACATCTGCCTTGGGGTGGGAAAGATGCTTTTAAAGAGAACTCCCAGGCCCATAAAATTTATACAAAAGCATTCTCTAGAGCATGGTTGCCCCACCCCAGTCCATAGACTTCAGAGGATAGAGTTGCACCTGCTTTGATGCTTGCTGGTTTTCTTCTAAACCCCTGAGCCAGGATGAGGCAAGTGGTTTATGGGAGTTGCACTGTACCTTGCCGAGCAAGATCTCCATCCCACCTCGAGATTTAGTGGAGCTGGGTGCCTCGAAGCAAGCCAACATATGTGCAAGGGTGTGGCATTTGTTTAAGGGATTTCGAGGCCAAGGCCTCCTAAGCATACAATCAGAGGGTGCTAGTGTCAGTATTCACTGAATTATCCTTTGGCACAGAAGGAGCTGGGGACTGGGACATCAAAACTCTGCCTTTGTGAAAGGGGTGTGTTACTATAGTTCTGATCTGGTTCATAATCACATTCATTATTTGGATTTATACAGTCTTTCTTCCATGTTGCTTAAATGCTTCTTGGCCAATTCTAGTATTAGAGTGAATTAACTCTTTTAGGTCACTTCAAAGTTCACTTCTTAGGACACCTCTCAATGGGATGGACTTGTTTCGAAGAAGAACTTATTCCTGGAGACAAGCACTTGCCATTCATTGTGAGAGCCTTTGTCCTATATCTGAGGGGAGGGAGTGGTTGTTGAGGTTATTTCCCAGCCCAGCACAGAGCCTTGGACACAGCTGATTGAAGACTGATGCCCTTCTTTTACGGATTGATGTAGTAAAGCATACAGGAGACAATATTATGCCCCAAGCCTCCTAATCTGCCTGTAATAAACTTTAAAACGATGCTAAATCCATTCAGTAACACCCCCCTTTTGCCCCTGAAGATGCTGCCTGGTACTGAAAATCAATTTTGGCAGGCATTGAAACTCTCCCTAACCCAGACTGATATATTTAATTTGGCCAAGTTGTTTTCTCTGAGCTTTTATTTTCTTTCTCCTGCCAAGTTTATATTAAAGTAACTAGAAGCCGTAAAAATTTAAATCTCACAACACAAGTGCTAATTTTCCCCACATCAACCTATCAATATAGAGATGTCAATTCCATTTCATGAGCAGAAACAATAATAGAATCATAGCTGAAAAGTCTGTTTGCTGTGAGCTCTTAAAAAATTCTTCACTGGATTTAACATTTGGTAAGCTCAGAATGATCACACCAAAACAATGGCATTTGCTCGTTTTTGTTTTATTTTTTTTTTCCAATTTACTAAAACATTTTAGTAACATTTTTCAAAGAAAGAGAAGGAAAAAAAATTCACTTAATGAGACCTGTGACGTTTTTGAACTCTCTGAGGTAAGATATAAAATATGGTGAACAGGAGTCCTGCCTGCTCTCATGAGTGCATTTTTTAATCTTGATTTTGTAATTAAAAAAATAAGAACATAGACATTCAACCAAAACCTAACTTTAATCATATTCTGCTTCAAAAGACACAAATATTTCAAATATGCCACCTTTCTATGACAATGTGGACATTCGCCAAAATAAGCAATGCCTCACTTCACTCTGACCTGACATTTTTCTTGGGGAAAAACACATGACGTCTTCCTGGTGCCTCCTTCATAGAGTTGATTATAACAGCCTTGAAAATAAGTCCCAGCCCCAAGTCCCAGCCCAAATACAGGCAGGAAGAAAAAAGTTGTGTGGCCACCAGGGGGCAACAGATACCTCAATTAAGGCATCTCCAAAGAAAGGGATTGGATGTGCTGCCATTTCTTTGTATTCCTTCTTTTTGATGTCCTTGGGGCATTACGTATCCAAGGTAAAGCAATGTCCTTCCTAGTGGTGTTAATGGCAACAGAAATAAACCACAACAAAAATAGGGCTTGAAACTGAAATTAAGGGGGAAGGGAAGGCTGGTGTACAAGTGAGAGAATTTAACCAGACATTTTCGTATGCTACGAGCCCTCTGAGAACCATGTGTGAGGAGTAAATGTATATCAAGAAAAGGCATTTAGTCCTTTTGTAGTCATGATTCTTATCGTTACTATGGATACTTCTTGGGTCTTAATTTCCCTATCTACAATTTTGGGTGAATAACACCTACTTCTAATTTTTTGCTCTAAGGCCATAAGGAGATCTTGTTCTTGTTTGGTTTCTGTTTTTTGTTGTTTTTTTTTTTACAAAGAACTTTAAGCACATATCCTTAGTTTAGTTATATGATAGCCATTAACTGATTATTTTGAGTGGATTTAAATCAAAAGAGTACACATTAGGGGAAAAAACAGACAAAAATATTTATTTTTTAAATTTACTTATTTCTGTTTAAAACAGTGGTTATCAACTGGGGACAATTTTACTCCTCCTGCCACCAGATATTTGTCAATGTCTGAAGACATTTTTTATTGTCACAACCTGGGGGAGGGGGTAGTGTTTGCTACTGGCATCTAGTAGGTAAAAGTCAGGGATGCTGCTAAACATACTATAATGCAGAGGGCGGCCCCTCATGACAAAGAATTATCTGATGCAAGATAATTGAGAAGCCCTGGTTCAGAGTAAGACAAATAAGGGGGATAATTTCCTTTGGGTTAAGTAGTATTAATTTAAAACATGATACTCAATTAAAGTCCTCTGCTCCAAGAGTAAGAAGAATTGTCGTTCAGGATAGGAATAAAGACGTGGGCACTCCAAGTGAGAACAAGGTATTAAGGAAGCATGGAAGCAAGATGGTAGAAATGTTGTCAGCAACCTTTGCCAAATCATGGAGAACTGGAGAAAAGTTAGAAGGGACAGATGTGTCAGTTTTCAAAATGGAAAAGGCAAATCTTGGACAGGTTGAAATCTGAGCATGATGCCATACCATGTGAGAAGCAAGCAAGACACGCTTCACTAACTTCATCGTGAATTTGTCTTCCTTGCCTTTGTCCAGTGGAGCAGATGTAGTGACCCTGGTTTCTAAAAACTCTCATGTGTGCTAGGTGGCCCACTTGGGTAGGTGAATAGCATTTGAGTTATCAATGGATTGATTGCAACTTGCAGGATTTAGTCTTTTCCTATCTAATATCTACTCCAAGCCTCAGGTGAAGATTGCTGAGCTAAATGAACATCATCTGAATCCAGAAGGGATGGCTAATGCTTTGGGGGACAGAATCAAGATCAAAAGGATTATGATTTTTTAAAAAGGAGATACTAATGGTAATGAGATGAACTTCAATGTAAGTTCCAAAAATCAGCAATACAGGGAGAGTTGGGGGAGATGGGGTAAGCAGACATTTTTATAAAATGTCTTCCCACCTTCATTTTGAGCCCAATGACTTTTGTCCAGATTTAATAGATGAATAAAGTTCGGAATTTGGAATGTCATATTCTTAGCTCAGACCAAACTGGGATACATGCATGTCAACTATCTCATGCAAGAGAAATGCTGACAAATTGGAGTATCCAGGGAGAAAGACGAGGCTGGTGAGGGCCTAGAAACTACTAAGATGAGGGACAATTGGATGTTCTGGGGAGAGACCAGGGGAAAATGGCATAATCATTTCAAACAACACGAAGGGCTAGTAGATAGAAAAAGCTATAGGCTTTTAGTGCCTGCCAAAAGAAGGACCTAGCAAGCTCAAAAAGTCAGATTTGGACTCAAAATAATAAACTATTTGAAAATGAATGGGTTCCTCCTTTGATTTCCCTGTCACCAGAGGCTGGACAATTAAATGGTGTTTGTTTGTTTGTTTGTTTAGAGGCTGTTCAAATATCAGATAGCTCCAGATAGACTCTAAGTTGTCTTCCAACTTGGGATTTAGTGATTTTAGATCATCCATAATAGGTATAAATCCGAAATATTGTTTAGGCTAGATTGATTCTGTTAATAAATATCAATGTGTCCCCAGTGTGAAGCTGTTTCAAATTCCCTAGAACAGGGTGCCTCTAAGCCTCTGTCTTAGATGGGCAGGTCCGTCTGAATCCCACCCCCGAAATTCCATGAGCAAAAAAATTCAGTATGATGGCATCCTACATTCCCTCCTGGACCATCACAGTGCACTTGTAATTAGGGCCAGTTAAAAAAGAAAAACTCTCAAATTCTTTTATGGAGCATTCTAAGTCCTCCACTGTATTTGCCATGCCTTTTCAGCCTCAATTTCAATAATTTCCTTATAAACCCTTTACTCTGGCCATCCAGTAAATTCTCCTTGAATTTTGTCATTTCATCTAGAAGATTTCAGTTCTGCCTCTTAAAAACAGAGGCTAAAGGGACAGCTCTCACTTTTGCACTCATACCACATTCTAAAAGTGATGTGTCTCGTGCAGTTTACTTATTAGCTGCTGGAGATATACGTGGGCATGATGTATTCTGATATACTCACACCCCCTGGCACTCAATAGATCTATCTGCTCAATAGATCTTCTAGGAATTCATAAAGGAACCATGTGGCAGTGGGAACCTCATTGACTCATGATCAGGAAATGAAAATATGCTTTATGGCAATGCCATAGTCTTTATAACCCTGAAGAGCAAATAGAAAAAAATGCTGTCAATTTTGACAACTTTTAGATGAAACACTGATATAGTCTAAATTGGTTGTAAACAAATTGTTATTTTTTTCTTTAATCACATTTGTTCTAAACTAGATGGCTGCTTCCCAGACTGCAGGGTAGCTATGTAGAGATCATTATATTTCAATGAATATCTTGGTGATATTTTCTGTTTTCATTGGAGATGTTTGGCTACACCTTTGCCTGTAGCTTGACACCTGAATCCTCATCACAAATTGGTGATTTTGCTCTGGAAATAAGTAAAGTAATATATTCTAGGTCTTCCTGTCAATTTGATCTACAGAGAGAGAATGCCTTTGTTTTGATTAATTGGAGGTAGTGCTCTGGGGACCTATAGAAGGCTTCCTAAACACTTCAAATGATGGAGCTTAAGACTAATAATGATTGTCCCTTTATGAATCCTCAAACAGGAGGGATTTGTAAAAAAACAAAACAAACAAACAAATAAAAACAACAAGCAGATTTTTCCCCTCCAGTTCTTCTCTATTCAGGAAAAAATAATGAAAAGTTCCTAAACCAGGTAGTTCCAACACCTGATCCAAAATCGCTAAAGGAATTCCCTTAGCCAACTCTCAGTAGGAAACCCACACACATGGAAACTGAAAGCAATATTACAGGGAAGGATGTATTATAATCAAATAGAGACAATTGAAATTCTTTGCCAAATAAGAGCTGTGTGTAATAATTTCCTTCTATACAGAATTTTCTGTCCACTACCCTTCTCAAAAATTCAACCCCTATATTTCATAACTTATAGCTCAGTGTCAGTAATTAAGAAGATTAACTTTATTTTTAAAAATGTTAACTGAAATTATTCTAAAGTTTAAATTAAGAGAATAATGAGGGTATTTATTTAGAGAGTATTTTAGCTGTCTCAAGAAGTTTTTTCTGATTGATATAAAGTTAGAAAATATTTGTAAATTCCTCCAGTGATTTGCATACACACATTGTGCCCTCCCTTCAAAAAGAATTCATTGAACAATTGCTTAGTTAGATCCTATTTTTCCTTCTAAGCTCTTTATCTATAGCATTAAAACTGGGATTAAGGAGCATAACTGTAATTAACCTACCATTTCTTAGCTCTTTAGTGGTTAACATCAAATACTTGAAAAGCTGTGATTCAGTATCCAGAGATGTCTAGGCACTTGCCAAATGCACCAAAGGCAAACAGATATAGAAAAGAAATTATCTTCTTTTCATTGAGTAATTAAATAAATCTTCTAGAAGATATGTAGATGAAGAAATTCAAGTGCTCCATTCTAACTCTTGGAAGGACTTTGCCATCAATTCCCTGCCTGACAACCTTTACCTTTTAGCTCAACTCCCCACTTAAAAGTTCATTTACTTTCCAGACGAGGAATGAGTTGCATTGTGCACTTCTAAGTCGTCCCATATTCTTATAATGCAATCAAGTCCTTGTTAAGGGTCATAGATAAAAAATGCCGAAGCATCTGGAAAAGACATGGGGCTCTTGACAAGACTTTTAACCTTTCAATATACGACATCATAGGCAGTTGCTACCCCAGGCTTTCACGGCCTTTCCTGTTGGCATCGACTGGATGGTTATTCACCGTATGATTCTGCACCCTCCTTTGGTAGACTGAGGGACTGGCCACCCCAAGGTCCTCCTACTTTTGAGCAACATTTCTTTGATTACTTTGCTAGATTCACTTATCCACCTTCCTTTAAGACACTTCTCAAACATGCTTTACATCTGGCACTTTCTCTGCTTTCCTCAGTAAACACATGAATTTCAAGCTTTCTTGAGAAGTTACTTTGATCTAAACTTAGATTTCTATACTCATATCTAACCCTTCAACCTCAGCTCCACAGCACACACGGTGGACAGAGCTCCCAGCCTCCCCAAGACCAGTAAGACTGTGCTCCCTTTTATATACTACCCCCCGCAACCAGGTCTTCTTCTCTGATTCCCGATTCTACTGACCTATTCCAAGGCACACGCCCCATCTTCCTCTCTCTTCTCCACCACAGTCCAGAGCAATCTGATTTAGTCCCATCTCAAAAGGTGAGATGGCTGGAGCTTTCCTTTACTATCTTTCCAGTCTATTACTATGGCATAAATTCTCCACTCTGCTTCCTCCAGAACTTTTCCCTTTGATATTTTTTTCTGAAAATTTGATCTATTGATTTTTCTTTTCCTCCTCTTTTTTCTTCATTTTCTTCTTATCTAAATTAGTAAAGTATTTTGCAAATCAAAAGCTTTGGGTTCCAAATCTATTGTATCTGATGAGGGCTTTAAGCAACACCGTTGGATATTAAAAACAATTAAATATGAATTCACTCTTTGTCTTTGCTATTATAACAATTCTAAATTTATGATAATATGGTTGCTGATGAATGACTAGAAGAAGGCATATATGCAAGGAAGTAGAGAGTAGGAAGGCATGAAAAGAATTATGAATCTACTATACTTTACTGAGAGATTAAAAGTCATTTTTTTGGAAGCCTCTTCTATTCACTCCCACCACCAAACCCACAACCCTGCCACATCTGTCCACATTGTCTTGTTCACTATAAATATCCCAGCTCTTATCAAAGCCAAATGCTACCTTTCTGCTTTGCTTACTCAAGGACTTCAGTCCATTAATTATTTCCTCTCTTTTCTGCACCATTAGTCAAATTATTAGCATGCAAACATGATCTCATCTTGCAAGTATACATATAAAACTTCTCCCTTAAACCTCTTCCAACTCTAGCTCTTCCATCTGAGTTTATCTCCCAGCATTTCCTGTTCCCTCTCACATTAATATTTCTCTAAAGGATAATGTGGCCACCTTGCTTCCAGTTTTTCACCAGACTTTTACTCTTCAGTGCATTTCCAACACTGCTCTGAACTGCTCTTGTGAAGTTTACTGATGCCCGTCAACAGCCAAATCAAAGATCACGTTTCTCCCTTCATATTAGTTCATCATATCAGCAACTGATATCATTGTTCATTCCCAACTTTATCTTCTTTACTATTCCCTGAAATCATAACCCTACCCGATGGACTGATCCTTTGAGGGCTCTTCCTTATTTGCTTGGATTTTGAATTTTTTATTTTCTGAGATCTCCTCTCCTGCTCCACTGCTCTCCTCTCATCTCCTCTCCTTCCTGTCCTCAGCCCTGCTCCCCTCCCCTCCCCTCCCCTCTCCTGACCTCCTCTGCCCTCCCCTCCCCTCCCCTCCCCTCCTCTCTCCTCTCTTTTTTATCTACAATTTTCTCATAGGTGATCTAATCCACATTCATGGCTTCCAATACCATTCTATATACATTCTATAAGAGTAAGGACTTGTGTCTCTTACCGTTTTATTTCCCTTATTCAATGCAATGCCTGTAGGTTGCCAACAAATATTTTTGAATAAGCTATTGACTGATTAAATTGAAATTAATAAAAATTAAACTAACTCATAAAATTCAGAACAACAGTTGCACTAGCTATACTTCATGTGCTCAAAAGCCACACGTGGCTAGTGGCCACCATATTGGATAGCAGAGATATAAAGCATATCCATCACCTCAACAAATTCTGTTAGACCAAGATAATCTAGATATCAACTACCAAAATTTGTATATCCACCCCAGGATTTTCCTTTCAGGTACAGGCTTCTCTACCCAAATATGCACTCAAACATCCACTTAGATATTTCAAGGAATTCTTGTTCCTTCCCTCACTACACCCCACAAAGCAATCTGGTCCTTCCTTTTCCCCCATACATGCACTAACATATCCCATCAGCATAAATCTAAAATCCAGTCACATTTCTTCATTTCCATCTCCTCTATCCTTGTTCAAGACACTGCCATCTTTGCCTGGACTACTCCAATAATTTCCTACCAGTCTGTCTGCTTTCACTTTTGTCCCACCAATAAATTTTTCCACACAGAACTCAGCATGATCTTTTAAAAAAGGCAAATCAAATTATAACCTTTCCTTCTTGAAATATCTTCCAACCACAATCACTGAAAAACACAAGCCATTAGCACGGTCCTAGATGACATCTCCCACCTTGCCCCATGCCACTCCTTTCCTTGGTCATCATGCCCAGGCCCACTTGCTGTCTATCACTTGTGTTACTTCTGTCTAGAATCTCCCTCTCCCTGTTCTTCTCTTGGCTGTCTAATCCTTCTAGTTTCATGTGTGTGTTACCTCATCAAGATACCTTCTCTGACCTCAAACCCTGTAGAATTCCTCCCTTTTCTCTCTATCAAATATTTCTTTTTATTATTAATCTGTAATAACTTATTGACATATTTAAATACTTGTTCAATTTCTGTCACCATACGATGCCTTCTTTGAGGTCAAGGACCTTGTCTTTCTTAACTATTTTACTCCCACTACTCAATGTGTAAATTTTGTAATAAACTATTGAATGCATGTGTGCTTTAACCTATGAACAAGTGAGTGAGGGGTAAATGAAAGAAGGTATCAATGTCCTATTATGTTAATCAGTGGATCTCCAGAATGACTTTGTCAATGGGAGACACAGCCAATCAAAGATCCACAAAACAACCTGAAAATGGCATAGCAGAATTGCATATTAGATATTTGGACACATCTGGTAGCTTCTCTCCATGGAGCCAAACCATTGACTGATATTATTTTGCCCAAGCTCATAGCAATGTGAGTTTGAGTGACTGAAAATAACTTGAGCTAAGAATATAAGAAATTCTGCCAGTGTAATCAAATAGTAGTGAATAAAAACCAAACACCTTAACTAGTTCTAAAGCATTCTGCTACTTGCAGCATCCCAGTGATTCTGCTCATACACCCCACCTCCAGCCATTTCCGAATTCATTTACCCTTGTAAGTGAGCAACTCACTTGAGGGGCAAGTATCCCAACATAGACGAAGACTCATAGTTAAGAATAAATTGATTAAAATAATAGGCTCTGGGGTCAAACTATTATGAATTTGTGCCCACGTTCTGCCATTTATTGACAAAAGAATACTACTTAACCTCTGTGAATGTCTGTTGTTTTCTTTATAAAAATGGAGGGAGGAAAAGAGGAGTTAATAAAACTATCTATTTCATAGGATTTTTTTGTATGTTTGCATATAAATGAGAAACTCTATGTATAACTCAGGGCCAGGCATGGAGTAAATGCTCAATAACTGTTAACTTTAAAACAACATGAAATGATGTAAAATAAAATTACAGTATTTTGGCTAGAGCAATAGAAAATCATTTAAGATTGATGGGAAATGGTATGTGTGTGTGTGTTTTTTAATATTTTGAAAGATGCTTAGATTACATAAATGTTACACAAAAATTATAGGGATTCCCATGTTCCCCACCTCCCATAC
The DNA here is from genome assembly GCA_026826555.1 of Tolypeutes matacus. NCBI lineage: Eukaryota > Metazoa > Chordata > Mammalia > Cingulata > Chlamyphoridae > Tolypeutes > Tolypeutes matacus. Next base: position 630,134 of record JAKSZT010054183.1, read on the forward strand.
CTCCCACAACCTCCCACATAACCATCTTTCATTAGTGTGGCACATCACCTGCAATGGATATACACATCCTGGGGCTTTGCCACTAAGCATAGACCACAGTTCACATTGTAGGCCACACTCTCTCCCACACAGTTCTGCATGGTATATGCTGATGTAAAATGGCCTATATCTGTTGTTGTAATGTCACTCAGGATAATTCCCAAGTCCCGAAAAAAACCCTGCATTACAACTGCTTTCCCTTCTCCCTGCCCTAAAAGCATCCAGTGGCCACTGACTCCACAACAATGTTGTAATTTCTTCCATTGCATGAATCACAATTTGTCTACAACAGAATATCAGTAAGTCCACTCTAGTCCATAGCTCTTCCCCCAATCCTGAGGAGTCTGGGATGGTGATATCCACTCCACCTCCAAGTGAGAGGGGGTTTATATCTCATGGATAAGATGGATGGGATTATCCTGCCTGCAGCTGCAGACTCACTCCATTCCCTGGGATGGCCGTTGTCCATCATCTTCTCCTCACCAGGTGACTTGTGTGAGTCCATTGAGCTGTACAGGTGTTGCAGTTCCACCAAGATTCCAGGCACACCTGGTACACGGGCAGGCCAAAGTCTCCAGTCTCTGGAAGTACACCTACAAACTCCAGCACCACATGTAAGTTTGAATAGAAGGGACTGATGGACCATGTGCAGGGAGGACTTATTTGAGTCCAACTCTGTCACTCTCAGGAGCACAGATTCCAAAGTATAGCCCACTGATAGTCAATCTCTGGAGCTACCCCCCCCCCTTATATAGGACTTGGGTTTCTCTCCAGAGCCCTCAGGAGCCCCTCTGTGTGGGGTGATATCCACTTTGGTGTTCTATGAGCTCCTACTGAGGTGTGCATAAGGTTACCTCTGGGATAACCTCCCGACTCTCTTTGAAGTCTCTTAGCCATATGAACTCATTTGTCTTTACCTTTTTCCCCTTTTATTCAAGGTCTTTTTCCAGTCATATTGCCAGTTGGCACTTGGTAGTAATCCCTCATTGCCAGGGAAGCTCATCCCTGGGAGTCATGTCCTGCGTTGGGGGGAAGGTAATGCATTCATATGCTGAGTTTGGCTTAGAGAGAGGCCACATTTGAGCAACAAGGAGGCTCTCTGGTGCCAACCCTTAGGCTCCCCATAGGCTAAGTTTCAATTACAAGAGCAAAGACTCGTAAGGCTAGTCATCAATAACAAGAACCATCAGTGGACCATCCTCCTTAGCAAGACACTGCCCCTGCACTAGGGGAACTGTTGCTGTTCCCTTGGAGAATGTAGCAGAGCTCTCCAGGTTGGGAATTCATTATTCTCTCATTTATTGAGTGATTCTTCACCCACTGTGGCCATGCCCCACCCCTTGATCATTTGAACAATTTTATATATCTTTTATGTATATTCAGATGAACTTCCTCCCATGAAATCCCCACCCCTGACAACCCCCACCAACGATCCTCTCCCACCCTTGTTGTAACCCTTCTGAGACCTAAACCTTCCTTAAAGATGAAGCCATATAATGGCCAAATACAATTAATAGGAAAATAAAATATTGATAGTAAGTTTAAATGTAAGAGATAAAACACATGGAAACTTTAAAAAAACATTAGAAATAAAATTAAAGGATTGGGATATTCAAAAAATGGGAAAAAACAGAAAATTTTTTTAAAAAAACTTTTGAACATTTTTCCTTTTATACCTAAATATAGGTTAACTCTGTATTTTGTCAAATGCTTTTCCTGCATCTATAGAGATGATCATGTGATTTTTTTTCTTTCAATTTGTTTATGTGGTGCATTACATTGATTGATTTTCTTATATTGAACCATCCTTGCATACCCAGGAGGAAACCCACTTGGTCATGGTGTATAATTCTTTTGATATGTTTTTGAATGCGATTAGCAAGTATTTTGTTGAGGATTTTAACATCTAGGTTCATTAGAGAAATTGGTCTGTAATTTTCCTTTCTTGTGGTATCTTTGTTTGGCTTTGGTATTAAGGTAATGTTGGCATCATAGAATGAGTTAGGCAATATTCCTTCTACTTCTATTTTTTGGAAGAACTTAAGCAGAATTGGTATTAGCTCTTTCCAGAATGTTTGGTAGAATTCAGCTGTGAAGCCATCTGTTTCTGGGCTCTTATTAGTTGAGAGGTTTTTGATGACTGAGTCTATCTCTTTACTTGTAATTGGACTGTTGAGTTCATCTATTTCTTCTTTCATCAATGTAGGCTGTTTGTGGGTTTCTAGAAACTTGCCCATTTCCTCTAAATTGTCATTCTTGTTGGCATATAATTTTTCAAAGTATCCTCTTATGCTACTCTTCATTTCTGTGGGGTCAGTAGTGCTATCCCCTTGCTCATTCCTTATTTTGTGTATTTGCATCTGTTCTCTCTTTTTCTTTGTTAGTCTGGTTAAGGGTTTGTCAATTTTATTGATCTCAAAGAACCAGCTTTTGGTTTTGTTTATTTTTTCTAGTGCTTTCTTATTCTCTATTTCATTTAGCTCTGCTCTAATCTTTGTTATTTCCTTCTTTCTACTTCCTTTAAGTTTAGTTTGTCGTTGTTTCTCCAATTCCTCCAGGTGTGCAGTTAGGTTCTCAATTTTAGCTCTTTCTTCTTTTTTAATATATGTATTTATGGCTATGAACTTCCCTCTCAGGACAGCTTTGGCTACCTCCCATAGGTTTTGATATGTTGTGTTGTCATTTTCATAAGTTTCAAAGTAGTTACTGATTTCTTTTGAGATTTCCTCCTTGACCCACTGTTTGTTTAAGAGTGTGTTGTTTAACTTCCATACCTTTGTGCCTAATCTGTTTCTCTGGCTCTTAGTGATTTCAAATTTCATTCCATTGTGATTGGAGAAATTACTTTGGATAATCTAAATCTTTCTGAATTCATTGAGAGTTGTTCTGTGGCCTAGCATGTGGTCTGTCTTGGAGTATGATCCATGTGCATTTGAGAAGAATATAAATCCTCCTGTATTTGGGTATAGTGTTCTGTATATGTCTATTAGGTCCAGGCCCTCTAATGGGGTTGGGAAATTTTCAGCCATTACTTCCTTCAACACACCTTCTGTTCCCTTTCCCTTCTCTTCTCCTTCTGGGATGCCTATAAAGCATATATTTGTGTGTTTTGTGTTGTTGTTAAATCCCTAAGTCCCTGCTGGATTTTTTCTATCTTATTATCTATCTGTTCTACTATCTGCTTGATTTCAGATGTATTGTCTTCCACATCACTAATTCTTTCTTCTGCCTATTCAAATCTGCTGTTATGTGAATCCACGTCCTTTTTATTTCTTGTATTGTGCCATTGCTATCTTTTTATGTATGTTTGCAATTTCTTCAGTATGTTCTCCCAGTGTCTTCTTAATATCCTTAAAATCTTCCTTCACTTCATTAAGTTGGTCCATAATATTTGTTTGGAAAGCTTTGATTAGTTGTTCGATGTTCTGCATCTCTTCCTGGTTTTTAGTTTGTTCATTGGACTGATCCATGTCTTCCTTTTTCTCAGTGTGGTTTGTAATATTTTGTTGCCCTCTAGTCATCATTTTATCTTGATGGGTTTATTCAGTTTATTAACTTCTCTCTCTGCTCTAGAGTTTTATTTAGCTGGTGGTTCTGTGTGTGTGTTAAGTTTTCTCTTTGACACTTTGTTTTCTTATTTTATTTCCTTGTTTCTTTCTATGTTCCCTTGAAGGCAAAAGATTAGGGCCAGAGGAATTGAAAGATGTGAGAAAGAAAGAAGGATAATAGTAATATTGATAAAAGTTAGAAGAGGGGCCATATAAGACTTAGTAAAATGAATATGTAACTCATATAGGCAGTGTAGAGTAATAGGAAAAAAAGTGGGGTACCTACAATGGATTGGGAAACCAAATAAGGAAAATATATATAATGTAAAAATACACACACAATCTCTTTGCTCACCTTACTGAGTGTGAACTTGTAGGTCAGCATGCAAAATATTATCTAGCCAGAATTCTTCACTTTTTTCCCCCTTTAACTGTGGCGGTTGGCTAATTTTATTAGACCAGTATGGTTGTTTTTCACTCAAATCAAGTATGCTTTGGAAAGTTTTAATATTAGCACAATCCACCTATGTTGTTTCAACAGGAAAAAATAAATGTGTTGTTTTTCACTCAGGCACAATAGATTGTGTCTGAGAGTGAGCAGAGGTTTTTGGTTTTTGACCTGGTCTTAATTTGGGAAGTTAAATTATACAGCTCTGAAAATAGTAGCAGGTAATGGAAAGATAAGCACACTTAAAATATGAAAGGTTTGGATGGGACTTTGCCCTATTCTGCCTTGGGAAGTCCCTCTGAAGTCACAGGGAGGTCCTCAAGCCCAGCTGGGACAGCATCTTTGTGGAAGATGACTTCCATGAAGACATCTCCTTGGATGGCTGTAAAGTGGGGCTAGTGAACTCATTCCTAACAACCAGTCTACTCCTTTTAGTTCATTTTCCAGAGCAAGATTAGATCATATTGGAAAACCTCACCAAATAACTTTATAAAAAGAGATGAACTCACTCTCAATTTTCATCAGTTTTTGAAGCAAAACCATAAAAACCACTATCCCACCTCAGGCTACTGGAAACAAATTTACATTTCATTCTCAGGAACAAAAATATCTCTGGGCAAATATTTCAGTGAGAGGAGCTCCTGTGTCCCTCACCTTCTCGAGAAACTCACCTTGTCATGTGCTTGTTCCAGGTCCATTTCCACTCAGGGAATTTAATGTTCCAGTTGTGGAAGGTGCCAGGGCTCTTCAAGTTCTTCCAGTAAAAAATGAGGCAAATTGGTTATGGTGCAGTTGTTTCTTCAGCTAGCCCATAAGCTTATATATCTTCTTTAAGAAATGGTTGTGACTATTTTCCAGTGGGACCCTCCTGTAAAGGTAGCACTTCCCAGTCTACCAGGCAAGTGAGTGAGGTGATGAGGACCTCGTTTGCTGAGTGGGTTAAGGGACAAATCTATGGCTGGGCATCCATAGATTTTTATTTGTGTTAACAGTACTTTATTGAAATTTACTTTATATTCTGCAAAATGAGCAAATCTTAAGTATACAACTGGATGGATTTTGATGCATTTGTACACCCCATCATCCAGATCAAGAGATGATTTCCATCACCCTAGAGAGTTCTTTGTGCCCCTTTCCCATCAATGCCTCCACGTTTCCTCCAAAATCAACAAGTGTTCTGAATTTTTATCACCATAAATTAATTTTGTGTTTTCTTCAACTTAATATAAATAGAATCATCTACTACATACTCCTTTTCTGTCTGGCATCTTTGGCTTAGCATAGTTTTGTGAGATTTATCTATGCTACTGTGGGTATGAGTTGCTTGTTATTCTTATTGCTGAGCAGTATTTCATGGCATGGCTATACCACAATTAGTTGATCTATTTTCCTGTTGTTGGACATTTGAGTTTTTCCCAGTTTGGGACTTCTATGAGTAGTACTTCCTGCACATTCACATACAAGTCTATTTGTGGAACATATGTGCTCATCTCTCCAGGGTAAAAGTTTAGGGTGCAATGACAGGGCGGTAAAGTAGCTGGAGGTTCAACTTTATTAGAAACTGCCAAACAGCTTTCCAAAGTGATTGTATTATTTTATACTCTCAAATCAGCAATGCATAAGAATTTCAGTTGCTCCACATCCTCTCTGACAGTATGTGGTTGATAGACATACATAGTGATTCAGCAGCTCTTCACTGCCCGTTCTATTTCAGGCAGTAGTATCTGTGGACAAAGTAAAGGATACTTAGGGGGATGTTAAAAACCTCTTTAGATAGGGAGAAGTTCTCATTTGCATGACTCATCTTTTCTTTAACTGTGTTTTCCTGCTTTCCATTTTTGTAAACTTAAACTTGTCTGTTGATTGACAAAACATTGCTCTCTGCTTGAACTTCATTTCACTGTCAGAGCCTATTAGCTCATTTTTCTCCCCAGTGGATCCATATTTGTTTAGTTTCATTTAAAAACATTCTCAGGCACTTGCCATTAAGTTTATGTATTATAAATTATAAGGGATTAGCAGTTGCCTTAGTAAGTCTCCTGAGAAAAATTTCCCTTCAGCAATGTCTACTGATAAAAAAAAAAAAATTGTGGTTGTTAATGAAAAGAGAATATCTTTCATTCAGAATATATCATACCAATGTTACTTATTTCAAAATTGTATTTCTGCATAGTGAATACTAAGTACCTTCCTTAGTGATGCTTAAAGATGTTATCAAGTAAAATGAGGCCAGCTGGATTAGGGTGGACCCTAGAAGAAGAGGATATCGGGACTCAGACAGACAGAGAAGATGTGATGGAGGCAGCATTGAATCAACCCATAAGCCCTGGCTAGCTGGCAAGGTACTGCCAGAGCCCCACAGTCTTCAGAGGAAGCCTCGCTGCCGACAACTAGATTTCAGATTTCCAGCCTCTGGAACTTTGAGATAATATATTTTTGTTGTTTTAAGCCATCCAGCTAGTTGTTTAAAACTTGGGGAATTTCAGTCAGATTCCCCTAATTTTAATATTCTACCACATTTGTTCTACCATTCTATTTGTATATCTACATGAATAGTAATACTTTCTCTGAATCATTTGAGAGGAAGACATAACCTTCCTCTACTCCTAACTATTTCTGCATGCATTTCCTAAAAACCAGGGTGTTCTTTCACATAACCAGAGTACAATTATAGAAATCAAGATATTGGTAATACTATCCTAGTCTCTGGCATACAGACTTTATTTAAATTTTGCCAATTGTTTCAATAATTTCCTTTATCACAAAATAAATGATTTTTCCTGGGACATGATCTAATCCAAGATAATTTGTTGCAGTTATTGTCCTGTCCCTAGCTTTGCTGTGAATTTGGAAGAGTTCTTCTGTCTTTCTCGTCCTTCATGACCTTTGCATTTTTGAAGAGTATGGGCCATTTGTTTTGTAGAACACCTCTCAATTTGGGTTTTCCTGATGTTTCCTCATTATTACACTGATATTATGATTTGTGGAAGGAATGCCAAAGAAGTAACATCGTGCCTTTCTTGGTGTATCATGTCAGGAGGCACATGATGTTTATTTGTCTCAGTATTGGTGACAACTTTGATCATTTGTTTAAGGCTGTGGCTTCCAGGCTTTTTGTTGTTGTTATTTTGTTTCTTGTTTTTGTTTGTTTGTTTACTCTAAAGCTTCTATTTCCCATTTGTAGTTAAACAATGTCTTGAGGGAAGATATCTTGAAATATCCTGTTGTCCACCACCCAATAGATTTAGCATCCATTAATGGCATTTTCCTGATACAATGATTACAAGTTGGAACCCAGATGTTAAATCTCTAATTCTATCATCTTATCCACATTTGTTCTACTCTAAGAAAAATTCCCCCATTTATTTATTTATTTATTCATTTTTATATGGATCCACAGAATTTTATTTTATTATATAGATTTTGATTTCTTCTGATGATGATCAAATTATGAGATTTTTTTGATGATTTTATTCTTGAAACCACTGTGAAATCATATGCTTTGTATTACTTGATAATCATTAGATGCTGAGTAGCTACGCTAATTCAATTCAAAGACAAAAGATCAACACATAATACATATTTAGAGAATTTAAATAAATTTTGACATTGATATCCTATTCTTCTGTTTAAATAGATTGATATATGGGATAAGCGACACCCCCCCACCCCCCCAAACAGTGAGAGAAGCAGCAGAGGAGCCAACAGGAGAGAAGGAACTGGCCTCGTATGACTGGCACTGACAACGTAAGGGGCTTCTAGCCAAACCCTGCAGGTGGCTCTAGAAGCTGGAACCGCCATCAGTGTTGGAAACAGAGACCTCAGGCCACAACCACAAAGAACTGGATTCTGCCAACCACCTGGACGGGAGAGGAAATGGATTGTCATTCCAGAGGCTCCAAAAAGGATGGCAGCCCTGGGAAGCCCTTGAATCGAGTCTAGGGAGACCCTTGTCATGCTCCTAGACTCCTGAACTGGAAGATAATATATTGGGTTTGCTTTTTTGGGTTTGTTTGTTTGCTTGTTTTTAGGCAAAAGAGTAAAAAGTTTATTAAGAAACAAGGAAAGAGCACACAATCCGACACATGGATTGTGGGTGTGCTGCAGAGTGAGTGGCTCCTGATTTAGTTTTAAGCCATTTAGTTTGTGGTGATTGTTATTTCAGCAATAGAAAACTAACCCACAGACTATGTATCTGCACATGAGCTATTGTGTATCTAGATAAAATTTGTTGCATATGTTGCCATTTTCCCACTGCCTCTCTTCTCTGCATCTCTCTACCTTCTTTTTATCTTAGTCCCTTTCTATCTGGGTCTTGGTTTCTCTCTATTTACATACACATACTATATCCTACTTATGGAGCCTAATGAGTAACTTTAACTCTTCCAGTAAAAACCAAGAAGATATTAATATGAGAGTGAAAAACCCAATAAATGCGAATTGGCAGCAGTCAATCGTTGAAACTTTGAAAGCTAAACTCTTAACCTTTCTGGGGTTTTTTGCAGTGTGTTTTTTCTACTTCCTTAGGGGAATCACCTAAAATGGTTTTGACTTGCATATTATACAAAATATCTCCAAAGAGCCAAGCCACACATAACATGCTAATATTTTTCTCAAAAGACTTGAATATGCAATCATTCTTGTTAAAAATGGCATGTTTACCCTTATAACTTGGCTTTTTCATTGAAGTTAGAGGTAAACATAATTAAATAGACTCGATCAGGTTTAAAAGCTTAATGGCATGCCAGACATGAGCAAGCATTTCCTTTTCTAGGTGAGATTGGTTGGTTGGGCTGGTAGTGCTAATTTTGTGTAACTACCATATTCTGGAGAAATTGTGGTTAAATTATATTTTCATATATAAAACTACATTTTGGCACAATGAGCAGAGTTTACTGTATGAAGAAATCCAATGATGAATTGTATATTAAACAGTCATCAGTCCATAATTTGTGTGTGGGGGTATGTATATTATTTTCTCTGTGTATAAATCTGAGCTGTCATTACTGGATTTACTTAAAGTAAAGCACAATTGTATTTTAGGAATTTTTAAGAGACTTTTTCAGTGATCTGTTGAAGTATTAAGCAAATGTTAATACTAGGGAACTAAAAAAAAAATATATGCACGGTAGCACACTATTATACAGTTTTCACCATACTTATAAAATAAACATAAATAACCTCAAAGGCATAGATAATAATTATGTTTAATAAAATAATTAAGAAGTGAAAAAAAAAATACTAGGGAACTTTTAAATTTACCTTTTCTTTTAACAAAAGGGAATATATGTTGGTCATTCAGTTTAACTTTCCAGTGTTGTTTGAAAGATTTCTATATATCTCTGATCAGAAAGAAATAAAAACTAAATGAAAGGAATTTATTACTCCTTTTTTATGCATCATTGTCCATTTAACCTTTTTTGTGTAACTGAAGTCATTTAGGTTTGCCATATTATTTTTGATGTATTATTACAGCAGAGCAATACACACGATACAACTTTATAATGTTGACATACTTCTGGGTGTTTCTTTTCTATAAATTATTTTATTCTTCAAATATTTACCATTGAACTGTGCTTCAAATTGCATTTTTTAAACAAGAAAGTTACAGTCTTTGACTCACAAGAACTTCAGAATTCAAAAGTTCTATGTCAAGGAGATATACTTGTTAATACAAATTTACAAGAGCAATAGGTTCTATAATAAAGATATGGAAAAATGAAGACAACATAGAGCAGGGAAGGAGGAAAGCATTGTTAGGAAATATCAGGTAAGCTGCCTCAAGTATGTGTAAGATTTTACCAGCGGGAACTGGCGAAAGTTGGAGGGAATGTCAGGGAGTCCAGCAGGTGCTAAAGGAGAGCCTTGTGGAAAGCAGTGTCCCATTTGGGAACTTGAGAAGTTTGAAGCCACTGACCACAGGGCTCATTGCAGAGATGAGGGTGGAAATGTAGGAATTCTATTTGCCTTTTCTGAACAGTCCACCGATCCTGCTCATACCTCCTCTGCCATAGACCAAATTACTCTTCAGACTGTCCCCATGTCCCACTGTATCTGTCCATGGAAAACATGGTGGTTGGATTTTGTACCCCTCAAACACACGTATTCTTAATCTTATTCACATTCTTGTGGGTGGGATCCCATTACACATAGGATCTCTTGAAGATGATATTTTAGTTAAAGTGTGGCCCAACTGAATGAGGTTGGGCCTTAATCCAAATCACTAAAGTCTTTTCTAAGCAGAAGAAATTCAGACAGAAAGAAAGCCATGGGGAAGAGCCAGAAGCTGGAAATCAACACAACCTGAAGAGAGAGGAGAGGACATCACCATTCATTTCTGCATACAGATCCTCATAAACCATTATGTTTAAGTGTGTTTCTTAAGACCAACATATATATGATTTTGTTGCTGCTGTTTCTTAACTAATTCTGATATCTTTGTCTTTTGGGCTATATAGTCTGATCATATTGAATATAATTATGGATATATTTGGTTTATACATACCATCATATTATTTATATTATTTATGATACATACCATCATATTATTTATTTATATCCTACCCATTCTGTAATCTTTTTTCTTCTCTCTTTTTTTTGTCTTCTTTGGATTAATCAGTGAGCTTTATTAATTTATTTTCACCTTTTTACTATGAGACTTATACATTATTGAAATAGTGATATGCATACTTGACTTATTAGAGTCTTTTAGAATTTATCCCTTTTCCTACTTACCTGGTATGCAAGGACCTTAGAATAATTTTAACTCCAGTTACTTCTTTCCCACCTTCTTCCTATTGTTGCAAATATGTTAATCATGTATGTATTTCACCCCCACACAATATAACAATATTATTATTATTTGTATAATCAATATTTGTGTGTGCTTACTTATGTATTCAGCCTTTCCATTGCTTTTGAAAGTTCCATTGATCTCCATGCTTCTATTTAGGATCATTTTCCTTCTTCAAAAGGACTCTTTACTATTAGTATTGAATAGTTAGTGCTGGTCTGTGGATGATAATAATCTCTGGTTTTTGTTGCTGGACATATCTTCATTTTGACTTCTTTTTCATTTTTTAAAGAATACTTAGTCATAGAAGAGAATCTAGGTATTCAATGGTTCTTTTGTGCTCTGAAGTCATCATATTGCCTTTAACATATCATTTTATCTGACTCACTTTAGTTTTTTTTTGTCTTTGATATTCAGCCAATGCACTAAGATATGCCTAGGGATGTTTTTCTTTGTGCATTCATTCTGTTTGGGGTTATAGATCTTCCTGAATCTTTGGCTTTATATATACCTTTAATTTTGCAAAACTCTTAATCATAATGTTTTCAAATATTGCTTCTTCACTATTTTTTTTCTTTCCTCTTTTTCTGGGACTTCAATTAACATGACTTTTTACCAAGTCCCATAGGTATATTGTGCTCTTTTATGTATTTTTTTTTTAAGATTTACTTTATTTATTTCTCCCCATCCCCTTGTTGTTTGCATTTTTTGTGTATGTTTTCATTCTGTGCTGGTCTTCTTTTTCTTTTTTTTTAGGAGACACCAGAAATTGAACCTGGGACCTCCAATGTGGGAAGGAGGCACCCAATCACTTGAGCCACCTCCACTCCCTGCTTTGTTGTGTCTCTCATTATGTTTTGCTCATGTCTCTTGCTGAGTCATTGTGTCACGTCAGTCGGTCGCATCAGTTCGCTGTCATGCCCGTTTTTTTAGGAGGCACTGGGAACCAAACCTAGACCCTCCCATGTGGTAGGCAGGAGCTCAATTGCTTGAGCCACATCCAATTCCCTGTATTTTTTTTTTTTTAATGTTTATCTACTACTAAGTGTATCTATTGAATTGAATTCTTTACTTCAGTTAGTGTATTCTTCAGTTCTAGAATTTCCATTTAGGTTTTAATAGATCCTAAATATTACAGCAAATACTCCATTTGTCTTCTATTTTCTTGAGCATATTAAATTCAACATCTAAAACTCTTGTTAATTTTTTCTAAGATCTATATTTCCTCTCAATTTTCCATGATTTGGTCCTGTCTCATGGTGTGTGAAGTAATCATTGTTTATGGCAGGAAATTGTGCATTAAAATACAGAGACAAGTTGAGGTCCTAAGTCATGTGAGTTTCCTCCAGACAGGATTAATGTTTGGATGACAAGCAGTTTGGAAAGAGGTGTGTACCCTTAATCCAGTTTAATCTTTGAAATGGTGTGTCTATTTCTAATCAGGATGTACTTACAGGTTTAGTCTTTCAGGGGTCTCTCCTGCAAGTCAGAAATCATATCTGGTCACTTCCTCATGGCAGAGCTTTAATTCTAAATTCTTCACTCTGTCCTGGGAGACTGTGTAAAGCACCGCTTGGCTTCTCAGTCATTTTGCCACCTGTTGGCCTCTCTGATGCTTGGAATTTTAGTCTCTAGGATCAAGGTCTGGTTTCCAGATAACCATATAATCATAGGATTTAGATACTCTTGGTCTCTAGTTCATCTCTCTAAATTCTCTCCCTCCTGCATCATCCTCTTCCATTTTTTGAAAGACTTTGAACAGAATTGGTGTTGATTCTTCTTGGAATGTTTGGCAAATTTTGCTATTGAAACCATCTGGTCCTGGGATTTTCTTTCCTGACAGGTATTTGATTACTAATTCAATTTATTTACTTGTTGTTGGTTTGTTGAGATCTTCTATTTCTTCAACAGTCAATGCAGGTAGTTTGTGTGTTTCTAGGAATTTCTCTGTTCCATCAAGGTTATCTAATTTGTTGGTATACAATTGTTCATAGTATCCTCTTATAATCTTTTTTATTTGTGTGGGATCACTAGTAATGTCCCTTTTCTGATGTTAGTTATTTGTGTTTTCACTCTTTATTTTCTTTGTCAATCTAGCCAAAGGTTTATTGATTTTATTGATTTTTTTCAAAAACCACCTTTTGGTTGCATTCATTTTATGCATTAAAAAAAAAAAATCTCTACTTCATTTACCTCTATTCTAATCTTTTTTATTTCCTTCCACCTGCTCGATTTGGGTTTAGTTTGCTCTTCCTTTTCTAATTCTTCCAGTTGTGAGGTTAGGTCTCTAATTTGAGATGTTTCTCTCTTTTTTAAGATCAACATTACAAGTTGTTTCTTCTTTTTAATGTAAGCATTTAGAGCTATAAATTTCCTTCTCTGCACAGCCTTGGCTGCATCCCATAAGTTCAATATGTTGTATTTTCATTTTCATTAACCTCAAGATATTCCTTTATTTCCCTTGTGGTTTCTTCTTTGACCCATTGTTTGTGTAAGAGTGTGTTGTTTATTTTCCACATATTTGTGAATTTTCCAGTTCTCCCTGTTATTGATTTCTAGCTTTATTTCAATGTGGTCAGAGAAGATGCATTGCATGATTTCAATCTTTTAAAAAATATATTGAGACTTGTTTTATGACATACATCTGGTCTGAACTGGAAAAGGACCATGTATTAGAGAAGTATGTGCATTCTGCTGCTGTTGGGTGACGTTTCCAATGTATATCCTGTTAGGTCTAGTTGGTTTATAGTATCATTCAAGTCTTTTTTCCTTATTGATATTCTGTACAGATGTAGAACCGACTATTTCTCCCTTCAAGTCTGAACTATGTTGACTTCACATATTTTTGGGCTCTGCCTTGAGGTGCAGATAAATTTATAATTGTTATGTCTCCTTGTTGAATTGAACATTTTTTCAGTATATAGTCTCTCTCTTTTTTTTTTTTTTTGTCCATTGTAACAGTTTTCAACTTAAAATCTATTTTGTGTCAGATATGTATAACTACCCCAGCTCTCTTTTGGTTCTTATTTGCATGATATATATTTTCTATCCTTTCACTTTCAACCTACTTGTGTCTTTGAATTTAAGTTGAGTCTACTTGTAAACGGCATATAGATGGGTCATGCTTTTTGATCCATACTTCCAATCTCTGTCTTTTGGCTGAAGACCTTAATCCATTTACCTTTAAAGTAACTACTGATAATGCAGAACTTTCTTTTGCCATTTTGCTATATAATATTTGTAATTCTTGTACCATTTTTTGTCACTCACTTCTTCCATAAATGCTCATTTTGATATTTATTTGTTTGTTTGTTTGTTTGTATTGTGCCATTTTGAGTCCCTTCTCATTTCCATTTCTTTCTTCATTAAAAATTTGGGGCAAATATTTTTGTTATGTATTTTTCAGAGATTTTCTTTGTGGTTACCATGCGACTTATGGTATCACCCTCAATCTATAACAATTTGATACCAACTTAATTGCAATAACATACAAAAACACATTCCAATACCCCTCCATTCCTCCACTTTTTTGTTGTACTTGTTACAAATAATATCTTTCTATCTTATACAGTGGTACCTTGGTACTTGTCATTAATTGGTTCTTGGAGGTGCAATGAGTACCAAATAAAATTTTCCCATAAGGAATAACGTAAATAAATTTAATGTGTTCCCAAACCAAAGAAAATGCACATTTTTAAGAAAATATGTAAAAAGATAGGGTTGTATTTCATTACTTTACATGAGAAATAAACTTAAAAATACTAACTACTTAGATTCAATAAAATAAAAACTTCACTTTACCTGTACTGAGAAGAGTCTGTGTGCTAATGGGATGGTGGGAGGAGAGTGGTGAGGAGGAGAGACTACATGGAGTGTTGCCTTGAAGGAGAGTCCCCCTCCAACAGAACATCAGGCACTTGCACTTGAGGTGTTCGTTCTATTTTCTGCCTTTTTTCAACTTGCACCACAAGCTCTGACACACTCTTTGTCACCTTCAATAAAACTTATCCAATGAGGACTGCTTCTGTCTTCTTTTCAGAATTCCTTGAAAGTGTGAAATTGTTTGGTAATTCCATAAATTCACATTTCTGCCTGTCAGAGCTTTGTCTGGATGTTACTTCTCCTCAAAGTTTTGAACTTCTGCCATTTTGTAAGCATTTCTTTTATCAAGAAACTGGGGACATCCTCCCTTATCTCCTCCTCACCTGAATAAATCTCCTCAGCCCCCTCTTGCTGCTCCTTCTGTAGATCCTGCAGCTCCTCAGGGCTGAGCTCTTCACGATGCTCCTCCACTAACTCCTCAACATCAGCAGCATCGACCTCCAGACCCTTGGATTGGCCCAAAGATACAATCTCCTGCACAGCTGCACCCTCTGCACCTGCAGGCTGGGGGTCAGCCTCAAACCCTTCAAAGTATCTCTGAGTCACAGCTTCTGGCCACAAATTCTTCCATGCCAAATTCATTGTCCTATAAGAGACTTTGTTCCAGACCTTATCAATAAGGTTAAGGCAGTGCAGGATATTGAAATGCTCCTTCCAGAATTCTGTGAGGGTCAACTGGGGGTCAGGGATGATCTCAAAGCACCTCTGGAAAAGCGCCTTGGGGTACAACATTTTGAAGTTTGAAATGACCTGCTGGTCCATGGGCTGGATGAGAGGAGTAGTGTTGGGGGGCAGGAACCTTACAGTGATGAAGCTGAACTCCTCCAGTGAGTCATCCTCCAGGCCTGCAAGGTGGGCAGGTACATTGTCCAAAAATGGGAGAGCTTTCAGAGGCAAATCTTTCTCCAGCAAATATTTTTTCACTGAGGGCCAAACACTTCATTTATCCACTCAGTGAAAAATTGCCTCATGACCCAGGCTTTGCTGTTTGCCCTCCACATCACATGGACTTTGCTTTTTATGACATTATGCTTCTTGAAAACTCACGAGTTTTCGCTATGATAGACTAGTAGAGGCTTGGATTTTAAGTTCCCTTCTAACATTCCCACACACCAATAGAGTGACCCTGTACTTCAATGGTTTGTGGTCTGGTGATGCCTTTTCCTCTTTTGTGATGTAGTCTTACTCGGCATTTTTTTCCAAAAAAAAAAAAAAAAAAA